>JAURVB010002818.1:0-285034 GCA_033002965.1 Piper betle | reverse complement strand
TGGGTAAATATTATATTTGAAACACTTAACAGGGACCCAAATCAAGCTAAGTACAACATATCATCCTCAAACTAATGGTCAAACTGAGAGGACCATTCAAACTTTGGTGGATTTGTTAAGAGCTTGCATCCTTGACTGGGAAGGAGATTGGGAGAAATACTTAGCCTTGGCTAAATTCACCTATAATAACTTTTACCAGGCCAGTATAAGGATGACACCATTTGAAGCCTTACACGATAGGCCCTGCTGATCACCATCATGCTGGTTGGAGTCTACCGAAGCGGTTTTAGGCAGGCTAGAGATGGTGAGGGAAGCAACTGAAAAGGTAAAACTCATTCAGCAAAGGCTTAAGGCAGCGCAAGATCAACAAAACAGTTATGCTGATACTCGAAGGAAGGACCTAGAGTTCCAAGTTGGGGAGTTTGTGTACCGAAAGACATCTCCTGGGAAGGGGGTGATCAGATTTAGAACATCAGGGAAGTTGAAACCAAGATTCATAGGACCATTCCCAATCCTGGAACGAGTCGGAAATTGTGCATATAGATTAGCATTACCACCAAGCCTAGCAGGAGTACACAACCAAATTTAACATACGAGGAAAAGCCGATTCGCATTTTGGCAAGAGAAATTAAGACACTCAAGAACAAGAAAATCCTTTTGGTAAAGGTATTGTGGAGAAATCATGGATCAGAGGAAGGTACCTGGGAGACTGAGCAAGAGATGGCAAAGAAATACCCAAGCCTATTTGTGGCATAAGATTCTTATGATTGTAGTAACATGCACCGATACCGAATAAATAATGAATTCTTAGTTTCTATTGGCCGTTATAATATTTCGGGGACGAAATATATCTAAGCTGGGGAGATTTTAAAACCGTGGAAAAAAAATGTGAAGATATTTAAATTAACTTCCATTGTAAAACCGTGAAAATAATTAGGTTATTTTATTTAGGGTTTTGTAAATCTTAAAATGAATCAATTATTTAATTAAATTAATTCTTGGAAATCAATATTTTATCAATTATAACTCATTCATAGTTTTTGACCTTTCGTTATCACACAAATATAGTTATGAGTAATTACGTTCTTTTCAATAAAATTTAATATAGTGACTTCTTAAATTCCACACATATTTATAAAATTTAATGTAATGACTTCTAGAATTACACACATATTCTTCTATATAAAGGAAAGTTCTGTTGTTAAATGAAACATCCTCTGGATAGTCTGTGAGCACATTTGACACACAAAGGGGAAGACTTTAGGATTATTTGTTATAGTTACGGGTTCTTCACCAAATGTTAAGGTCTATATAATTATTTAAAATGTTGTATTTTCCCTTGTGGAAAACCTGGTAAGCCTAAGCCCATATTCGACCACCATGCACCGAGTGCAACCGGGGTCAAGGAATTGACTCAGTCCGACACGGGCTACGCCCTTCATAATCCAATAATAGACATGTCAGAAAGGACCCGATAGGCCATAATACAATAAATTAGACATGGCGGATTGGACTCGCCAGCCAATTACAGGCATGGTGGATTGGACTCACCAACCGATAACGGACATAGTGGATTGGACTCGCCAGCCGGTAATGGACATGATGGATTGACCCATCAGCCAATAAATTTGACATGGCGGAATGGACTCGCTAGCCAATTACGGACATGGTGGATTGGACTCACCAGCCGATAACGGACATGGTGGATTGGACTCGCCAGCCGGTAATGGACATGATGGACTGACCCATTGGCCAATAAATTGGACGTGGTGGATTGGACTCGCTAGCCAATTACGTACATGGTGGATTGGACTCACCAGCCGATAACGGACATGGCAGATTGGACTTGCCAGCCGGTAATGGGCATGATGGACTGACCCATTAGCCAATAAATTGGATATGGCGAATTGGACTCGCCAGACAATTACGAACATGGTGGATTGGACTCACCAGCCAATAACGGACATGGCGGATTGGACTCGCCAGCTAGTAATGGACATGATGGACTGTCCCATCAGCCAAAAGATGGACATGGTGGACTGACCCATCAGCCAACTAATGGACATGGTGGACTAAACCATCTGCTAATAAATGGACATGTTGGAATGGTCACAACAACCAATATTATAGATAATGATAGGGAGTTTATGGACTTGTTTTATTTAATTATACGGCTTAGTGTTTAATCACTAACGTGGAATTGCCTCCGTAGGATAGAAGCTGGAACTAAAGACTAAGAGATGACGGGTGGTTCTTCTACCAACTCAGGTGGTGAACAGATAATAAGTGGACTTCTATTGTTACTTTTCTTGTGTTATAAATCTGGCTATGGGAAACTGTCCAAGACTGTGGGATAATTATTTCATACATTGTCATTTGAAACATAAGTTCTTTTGAGTTAGAAATGGTAGACTTATTTGCTTTCATATTATTTATGTAACATTTTAAGTAACACCCGGTCCAGTTAGGACTAGTCGTTATAGGGTTGGTTTTTTAAATTATGAAACATGGCGGGTCGTTACACGTTTAGTGCGGTCACCCTTATTTTCTTGTGATCCAGGGATTGAAAGGACTTTGAGAAACTTGCTTGCCGCTGGAAAAAGAGCACAAGAAGCAATAGTAGAAGAAGCCATGGACCCACAACAACAACAAATGCCTCCACTTCCACCAATTGTTGCGTTAGCTAATGATGACAATAGGGCAATCCAAGATTGGGTTGTACCTCTTGCAAGAGGGTTACAACCTAGTATTATTGCACCATCGGTGGATGCGACCCACTTCGAGCTTAAACCAGTTTTATTTAACATGTTACAAACTATAGGACAATTTAGTGGATCGCCTACTAAAAATCCTAATAGGCATATTATCGATTTCCTATCAGTTTGTGATATGTATAAGCAACCTGGTGTCTCTGATGACGCTCTCCGCCTTCGCTTATTTCCATTCTCATTAATAGGAAGTGCAAAAGAGTGGTTGTCATCATTAGATTCAATTACCACTTGGGATGAATTATCTAAAAAATTTTGTTAAAATATTTTCCTCCTTCTAAAACTGCTAGATTACATAACGAAATTTTATCTTTTTTGCAGTTTGATGGTGAGTCTCTCTTTGAGGCATGGGAAAGATTTAAAGAATTGTTAAAAAAATGTCCCAGCCATGGTATAGAAAGATGGATGCAACTCCAAACTTTCTATAACGGGTTGTTGGGGCAAACAAAGAACATAGTTGATGCGGCAGCCAATGGATCATTTCTTAGGAAAAGCCCACATGTAGCTTTCCAATTGCTAGAATTATTGGTTCCTAGCAACCATCATGCCACACAAGAAAGGCATCCAAGGGGGACTACCGGAATTTTAGAATTAGATGCACTTACTGCTTTATTTGCTCAGGTCAGTGCTTTAGCTAATCAAGTTCAAAATCTTAATATGCAGGGATAGGTTAAGGCTATGGAGCCAAGGTGTGAATGGTGTGGACAAGGACATTCTACAGGTCAATGTGCAACAGATCATGTAAACTACGTAGGCAACTTTAATAGGAACAATAATCCCTATTCCAATACCTACAATGCAGGCTGGCGCAATAACCCCAACTTTTCATGGAATAATTCTCCACAATCGGTTGTTGTCCCCACTAATCCACCATCACCCATCATAGCATTCTCGACCTCCTTCACTTTCTTTTAGCAACAACAACAACAACAACCGGATTTGATCCAAATGTTCAATTCTATGCAACAAACTATGCATCAATTTATGTAGAATCAGCAACAACAACAATAACAGTTTATGCAACAAGTTATGGTGCAAGTAAACAAGGAACCAAGTGAGCGACCCAAGGGTGTACTTCCAAGCCAACCAGAACAACCAAGGAAAGGTGGTCAAGAGCATTGCAAAGCTATAACAACCCGGAGTTGTGTTACTTTACAAGAACCAATTCAGCCCAATGAAGTTAAGGAAAAAGATGAAAAACGAAACAACGAACATGAACCCAATACATTGGTTAGCTTACTCGGAAGTAAAGGGAAAGACAAAGATGAGGTACTTATAGATGAGGTAGAAAAAAGGTACCATTTCCTTCTAGATTGAGGAAACAAAGTAATGAAAAATATTTCAAAAAATTTCTTGATATATTTAAGAAATTACAAATTAACATACCTTTAGCTGAATCACTTGAACAGATGCCTAGTTATGTAAAATACTTGAAGGATATTCTAGCAAAGAAAAGGAGAGTATATGACAATGAAGTTGTAGCCATGACAGAGGAATGTAGTGTTGTCCTCCAAAGAAAACTACCTCCTAAGTTGAAAGACCCGGGAAAATTTGTGATTCCATGTTCAATTGGAGGAAATGTTCATTGTAATGCTTTATGTGACTTAGGTTCTAGCATTAATCTTATGCCTTTTTCTGTTTTCAAAAGGTTAGGAATCCAAGATATTGCTCCTACCAACATCACACTCCAGTTGGCTGACCGGTCATTGGTATATCCTAAAGGAGTCATTGAAGATGTTTTAATAAAGGTTGACAAGTTTATCTTTCCTAGCAGATTTTGTGGTGCTTGAAATGGAAGGAAGGAATGACAATATACCACTCATTGTTGGGAGAGGTTTCTTAGCAACTGGGAGAACATTAATCGACGTAGCTACTGGAAAACTTACACTTAGAGTAAACAACGATTGATGTCACATTTGACATCTTTAAATCCATGAATTGCCCGGATGAAACATATGATTGTTCTAAAATTGAACTATTTGATAAAATAATGTACAAAGGGGATCAGTTGAGTGATTCATTACATAAGCCCATAAATTTTCTTTGTGAAGATGATACTGATGTGGAAGAAATGATTAAAGTATTAGATTCACAACCAATCTTGCTTAGAAGATTTAGAGTTGTGGAAACCTTAGATCTACCAGTGCCACAAATTGCTGCCATCAGTTGAAGTACCACCTATTTTGGAGATTATCAAGGTGGTCGGGCTGTAGACGTTAAACCAAGTGCTTCTTGGGAGGCAACCCAAGTGATTTCTTTTAAAAGTTTATTTTTATTTGTAGATTTTTTTTAATATTTCTTTTTATTTTGTAGCATGGGTCAAGGGCAAATTCAGTTATTCATGATAATCATCTACCGACTAATTGGTTGAGGGAGTTCTCTTTCACTTCTTTCTCCTTATTTTTATTTTTGAGGACAATGTTTAGTTTAAGTTTGGGGGTGATGCCTTAATTTTGTGCATATTGTTCATGCTCGACTCATGTTTAGATTTAGATATAATACATAATATATATATATAGTGTAGTTTAGTGTAAAAATTTTATTATGCAATGGTATTTTAGTCTCTTGGTTCAATGATAGATACATGTGAATTAGTCTTACCTTTCTTAGGAAAACTTGATTAATTGATATGAGGGATGAACTGAGTAAAAGATTGCATTCGAGAGTTGGTTCTCTACCTTATATTATTTTCACAATCCTTTGGTTTAGATGATTTCAATGAATGTTTTGCAATAAGGATTGTACATGATGGTCATGACTTTAAGAATTTGCCCTAGCGACTTTCGAGGCGAAATATTTGGCTTGCCATGTTGATGGAAAATGATATAGGCATTTCTTTTGATGAGTCTGGGTCTTTCTTCAAGCCTACCTAATATGAATTATCCTCTGTACACAATTTCATGGCCTTTATTATACATATTTGTTTGATTACCGTTATTTTAGCCTTGGCCTTTTTTATTGAAAATATACCTTGCTGCTTGAGTCCTAGCACCCTAGTGTTTTGAATTCGTTCTAAATTCTAACAAGGATGAAACTTTGAGTAGTATAGGGGGAAGGCATTGCATTTTATAGAGTGGTGATTGAGTAGATAGTGTAGACTTTCCTGGCACTTTGCTTTGTAAAAAAGAAAAGAAAAAAGAAGAAAAACAAAAAGAAAAGAGAAAAAGAAGAAATTGAAAAAAAAAGATGAGGCAATGATCCTCCACCAGTAAACACAAGATGAAGCAATAGTCTTCCACTGGTTTGAAATAAAAGAAGAAAAGAAAAAGCAGCAGGTAGTCAATGGAAAATCAAAGCAAAGTTAGTTCGTATATTGGGTCAACTCGATACTACATTTAAGGAAGTTTGTGTCATATTGCTGTGGGGATTTGTTGTACATGTATGTCAGGATTTAGAAAGGATTTTTAATTCTAGGGTGCATATTAGCCTCTGATTTTTCTATCTTGTTTATCCTATTTTTGGTCCCTAGCCCCTGGCCCCGTTACAACCTATAAAGACCTATTGATTCCATTAAATTGGCATTACCTACATTAGTGGAGATGGGAGCGAAAGGTAAACATATTTAAGCATGTGCTTGATTGTATTCTCTTGGTTACAGATGAGAATGATAAGCCAATGGACTATCACACACACACGAGAGCTTTCTTTTGGATGTGATTGATGAAAGGAAATTTCTGATTTGATTGACATCTTGTTGACTCTTGAGGGTTTGATTGAGAATCATATGAGAACATAATGGGGACTAAGTATTTTTGTGTAGTAAAATTTTCTTTGTTATTATATTTTGCTTGGGACGCGCAAAAGTTTAAGTTTGGGGGTGTGTTAAGAGTTTAAAGTATACAATATTTACCCATGTTTTTAATGTAATTTTGTACTTCCCGGGTATAAACATTATTAATTAGGTAATATTTCTCGTTTTATTCTAGTTAATTAATATTTTATGAGATATGCTTAATTTTAGTGTTTTAATGCAGAAAAAGATGAATAAATTAAGCTTTGGAATTGAATGGTCATGACACTTGGGCCCACCCAATGGCTACAATTTATGGTGTTCAATGGAGTCGAGGAGTTGGAAACTTGAAGGGACATCATAATTAATTACACTACGTCGATTTATGAACACCCTCTTCAAATTCTTGTATCTCCACTTCTATATAAAGGGGTGGCCATTTGTTGTTTGAGATATCATATCTCATCTCTTGGCTTCAGAGTGTAGTGAAAGAAGTAGTTTTAGTTTTTGAATTCTTTTCTTTTCATAATAAAAAGTAGTTTCTTCTTTATATTGTTTTCTATTTTTATTATGGAGTAATATTTTATTTCGTTCTAGAGAAGAATGGAACTTAACATGATTTAATTAAATTCATTTCAACCTCTTACTCTTTTATTCAATCGGATTGTTTGAATTATCGTGTTCTAAATGCTAAGAATAGATTGATCGCCTATATCTTAGATCATGAGGTTTAATTAAATTTCGGGAGAAATTAATTAGATTAGTCATTGATAATTCATCATACGACGAGTCTTTTGACTTGTTTGTCATTGTGGTCGGGAGATACACAACACCGTATGCGATTGTAAGGCAAATCTTAATGCATTATTTTGTTGATTAATCAATTATCACCGGGAGGTAGAAATTGAGGCAAAATAATAGAAGCATGAAGGAGCTGCAGCCACCATGTTATATAATTATCCTAGATCGACAATCCGAGGAATAAAAGATAAGAGGAAGATTTGATGTAGATTAAATTGATGTTAAGGGAAATTCGACTTTAGAATGAGTTTTATCATTTTAACTTCTTCTTTTATTTAAAGTTATTATTTAGATTTAGTTAAGTCAATTATTTTTGTTTTGCTCTTAATTTTATTTTCTTTAATTAATTTAAGGAAATTCATCTCTCTGTGGGAACGATACTCGAATTTATCATTATATTACTTGTTTCGACCGTGTATACTTGCATGATATAGAAATTATTCGCACAACCCACAAGTACTCTCTTAGGGCTACAGCTATTATCTCCTCCCACCATGAACTTGCCCCGTTGTCCAAATTCCACGGTTGTCCACTTCAGGACCGCCAAGTATAGATCAAACTTGGGTGGCACCTTCTTGTCGTCGTAATTGCCGCATGAAATGGGTTTGTATCAAGTACTTTCCCCACTAATGGCCAGCAGGTTGTATCAGTTTTGTTTTCCTCCGGAAAGCTTCTAACATTTTGATGAATCCTGCTTAGCCCACAGTTTACATGAACGGCAGCTATCTCCTCAATGGTTCCGGAGTCGACGTAGCTTGAATCGGAAACGTAGTCAATGCCTGTGCTATCGTCTTGGTAGCTGGCATCTCCTGTCAGGCCGCAATCGATGCTCAAGAAATCTGCAGCATGATTATATCATACTGTTGAGAAGAATAGAGTTGAGATCATTCAACAGTAATATCTTAGTATAAACAGGCAGCTTTTGGCAACAATTAAATATTGCATGTTTGGCTTCTCACAGAGTAATTGGCTGCACTAAAGCAGAGTAGAAATATTATGAGGAGTGTTAGGATTTTAACACACAAAATCCCAAAACTCTATGTTGTATATTTTGACAAGGCAAACCAATAAAGGATAAAAGATAGATGACACACAAAACTAAAGTGGAAACTTTCCAATAAAAGAAAAAGCACAACCAAATACATGAGATGAGTAAAACTACTCCCAATTACAAACCATAGACAAAAGGTAGAGAAAGAAAGGAACTTAATCACTGTTAGTCATGTCGAAGAACCCAAAGTCATGTCTTCTCCTTACAACGAACAATTTCTCTTTTTTCTCCCACATGCACCACCAATAGTGATCCTATCTATATTTGCAACGTCTAACTGGAACACACTCCAATTAGGAATATACTCAACCTTTAACTAGAACACACTTCAATTAGGAATACACTCAACCTCTAATTAGAACACACTCCAATTAAGAATACACTCAACCTCTAATTAGAGAAAAATACTCTAACTAGGAAAACTCATAACTTCCAACCAAAGAACTAACCCTAATTGGGTAGACACATATCTTGTGAGAAGAGGCTTTCCCTCCTCTAAGAGAGAGAGGCAGAGCCTCACTGTAAAACCTCACAGTAAAACCAAATAACACACTCTTCAGTTGTACTACTTTCATCACACATGTATGACTACATATTTATAGATAATGGATACAAAACATTATACACAAGATATGACCAACCTCTTAAATACAAAGGGCCAAACACTAAATAATACTCGTCTTCCACAATTCTACTCGAATTCCTCGTACTTCTTAGAGTAACTCCATGTCTTTATGATTCCCCGTGTAGTTGCATGTCTTCTCACATTCATCGTATGATGAGGGACTCCAACAATTCTCCCCTCTCGAATCATACAGAGCACACTAGGGTTGGTTTCAACATCCTTCACATAGGAAAGAGATATAACCTTCCAATCTCCCTTTCTCGCCCCATGTGGAAACACCTTGAAAAATCTTCCACTCTACACCACTTGTCAAACACCAGTCAAACTTAAAGCACCATTGTTGACCACTTGCCGGCTGCCATCACATGAGGGGGAGGGAAATATTTTAACATATCAGACAACGCCCACCTAGCAAACTCCCCTCAAACCATCTAGCCAACTCTCCAGGTGGAACCCATGAAGAAGGCATCCACAATCAGTGTAGGCAAACCCCCTTCAAATCATCAAGCAAACTCTCCTCAAATCATCAGGTGGAACCCATGAAGGACATCTACAATCGGTGTGGCAAACCCCTTCAATCATCAGGTGGAACCCATGAAGAAGACATCTACAATTGGTGTAGGCAAACCCCCTTCAAATCATCAGGTGGAACCCATGAAGAAGACATCCACAATCAGTGTAGGCAAACCCCAGATCAAACCTGACTCTGATACCACTTCTTGGGCACTTCAGCCCCGCAACCAACCTCTGATACCATTGTTAGGCCCTTTGAGCCGTAAAAGGGACTTATAATAAGTGTCACGGGCCTCTCTTAATCCAAAAGTTTGTTGGACCCTTTGAGCCCCAAAAGGGACTTATAATAGGTGTCACAGGCCTTTCATAATTTAAAAGTTAACTCAAGGAATAAGGGTTTCCTATTATCCTATATACAACTCACCAACTTCATCCACAACTGATATGGGATAAACCAAACAACTCCCCTTTACACATCGGGCGTCCCCGAACCATCTAACAAACTCCCCCTCAAATCATCAGGTGGAACCTATGAAGAACCTATGAAGAAGATATCCACAATCAGTGTAGGCAAACATAAGAAGACATCCACAATCATTGTAGGGGGGCATCCACAATCGGTGTGGGCAAACCCAAAATGACATCAACAATCGGTGTAGGCAAACCCCAGATTGATCATCAGATGGAACCCATGAAGAAGACATCCACAATCGGTGTAGGCAAACCCCAAATCGAACCTGGCTTAACTACCACTTCTTGGGCCCTTTGGGCCCCCAACCAAGCTCATCTGATACCATTGTTTGGCCCTTTCTACCCCCTCGAAAGGGACGTACAATATGTGTCACGAGTCTACTCTTAATCTAAAAGTTAACTCAAGGAATAAGGTTTTCCCATTAGCCTATATAGAACTCACCAACATCTTCAACGCAACCAGAGAAATGTGTAAAAGTAGTTTATTTTAAATTAAATTTGTTCCATATTTAGGAGGAGCTACTGAGATTGTCATGATAGACGCCAGTCTGGTCATGAATATATGCCTGGACAATGCAAAGCCAATCAAGAGATGCCTTGTTTGACTTCTTAGAATATATATGGTACTCGACTTGGGCCAACACTTTCCCATGTTATAACTTATAATATAGTACTCATTGCACCAACCGTTAATGACCATGTAAGTCCTTGGGAAAAAGAAATGATATAGAAAGATTTCAAATTAACTATACCATATGTCAGTTTCTTTGTTTCTTACAATATAATGGGCTAAAGCTTAACTGTAATTGTCTGGGGTTATAGCAGAAGTTGAGCTAAAATTTTGGTAGAAACCCATGTCTAGATATAGGTGACCGCCAAGGCAGCTAATCGTCCTCCACCCTATAGTTTTAAAGTTGAAATAAAGAGGGTTTTACGGGAAAAAAGGCGCTAACATTCCCCAACTTACGGGTTAGTTATGAAAGAGATCCAAAGGAGCCATAGTCAAACGAGCTTTCACATCGATGGATACGACCGCTACACCCACCCTGATGTAAATTATACCGCCCTCCGTCGAGAAGAAATTGTGTCGGCCGTGGTTTACGACGGCTATTTTTGGAATTATGTCCGGTTGGGCCATCGATTTTTTCCTTAATTTCTTTTCCAGGTAATTTACATCATAAAAAGTGCCTTTTGTACAACTCACAAGATTGTCTAAGTTCCTACTTTTATAAATAAGTTCTCTGTCACTTCTTTTAGTAACACCAACTAATATAGTAATTTTAGTAACATTCAAATTTAGCCATTCAACATGTCTAGGTTTTTTGTGAGTTGGACAAAATTATCCCCTTCGTCTAACCATTTCTTTCGGCCCATAAATCAAATATAGCTGACGTAAGAATGTACTTGCTAATATTACCTTTTCTTTTTTTTATTAGACTTTGAACCATGAGATTTTATAATTACCGAGGGAATTGTGTTCTAAGACTTGCAAATTATTTACTTTAGCTTATTTCCCAAAGTTCGGATTTACTGATATGCTTTTAGGAATTGAAAACTAAAAACTCCCCTTCAACTTTCACCCTAAAAACTAAATCCATTTCCCTCTAATTTGAATTGAAACCATCGATCATTCAAGACATGTTCACTCTCCAATAGTATTTGTCACTTTCCGGGTTGCACGAATCGGCCGATTCCGAGTGGAATCGGCCGATTTAAATCGGATCGGCAGCGCGCCGATCCGATTTCGGGGCCGAATCGGTCGGCCCCGAATCGGGCTCGGAATCGGGCGATTTCGCCCGATTCCGACCGATTTAACTCGGAATCGGAATCGGCCGATTTAAATCGGAATCGGTTTTTTAGTAAATTACTAAAATACCCAGGGTATGATTTTTATTAAATTATTTAAGCATGGGTAAAATAGTAATTTGGATTTTAAAAACCTAAAATCATACCCATCTCCCCCCGCTTCCGCCGTCGCGCTCGCTCTGCCGCCCTCCGCCGCGCTTCCGCCGTCCGACCTCAGCTCCGCCCGACCTTCCGACCACGCCACCGCCGTCCGACCTCAGCTCCGCCCGACCTGCGGAGTGTGCTGTGGAGGGCAAAGGCGAGGAGTTCGGGTGGAATCGGCGGCCGCCCTCCGCCGCGCTTTCGCCGCCCGACCTCAGCTCCGACCTCGACCTCAGCTCCGCCGCCGCCCCGTTTCCGCCTCCGCCGTGCGTCCCCGACTCCGGGCTCGCCGCCGGCGGGGGTAAAGAGCGGAGGGTGGCATTCTCGTAATTAAAAGTTGACTCGAGTCTAACTCGAGTCAAAAATAATAATTAATTCTAAATAATTTAAAAAAATCTTAAAAAATATTTAAAAATATCATAAAATATAATACACAGAATAATATCAAAATAACATCAATACCTAATTTTAATATATTTATATTATGAATTGTCAAATTATTATATATGACCGATTAAACTAATTTGGACCGATTCAACTGAACCGATTCCTGGCCGATTCAGACCGATTCCGATTCCGATTCTGACTCCCTGGAAAACCGATTCCGATTCCGATTCCGATTCATGCAACCATGGTCACTTTGCACCAAAAACTCTTCCTCCTCTCGCCGGAGCTCCTTAATCACCACATAATAATGAAAATATCATGTGATTTTCTTCCTTCATAGCTAATGGCAATCAAAATTACAAAAATATCAAATACTTAAAAATTGCCACTCTTCTGTACTATACTATATATAATAAAAGGACGATTTTTGCAAGTGTCAGTTTAGCCACAAATCAGTAAATGTCTCATTTTGATTGACTAATTTAAGATAATTATATTTTCTGATAAATATATTTGATCAAAACTTTTTTTGTTTTTTTAAGATAAATATAGTATATTTGGTTTAAGGTTATCACAACATTTTCACCTTACAAACATGATAAAGATTAACAAACTAATCTTTTAGTTTTTTACAAAATCTTTTATATGTTTAATGTCTGAATTTTACAATAATTAAATTATAAATGAGATAAAGATGAAAAAAATGGCTGATAAATGTATATTTAATATTATTATTTTCGTAATTTCTTAATTAACTAAATTTGAAATATAATCAAGATGGAGAATCTTATTAATCTTTTTCAAATCCTATTAATTTATGGAGAATCTTATCAATTTTTTTTTCAAATCCAACTAATTTGTATTGTTATTTCGAAATTATTTAATTAAATAAATTAAAAAATTGATAAGGTTGGAAAATTTAATATTTTAAATTTTGCCAAAATCTTATTAAAATTATTAATTTTGTAATTCAAAATTATTTATATTAGAAACGAGATAATTGTAAACCCCAGGCTGCTCTCCCGATGGATTTTGAGTTGGCTCGGTTCTAATTAGTATCTGTCTAATTGGCTTCGACCATTCTTGCCGTGGATTGAGTATGGTATAGTGTATGTTCAACTGGCCTTAGCCTACTTCGGCGTTAAGTACGCCTTTTTGGACACTACATTACCGTGTCCCACACCTGTTTTGGTTGCTTGCCATATGTTTGGAACCCCTTTCAGACCATTGTTGCTCCTATGGGACCCACAGTATGGTTCCCGAGGTTGCCCTGACCACTTTAGGTTGAAAATAATTGGGTTTTAAGCCAACTCAGACCTCATTAGGTATGACACCTATATCTCATTAGGTGTGCTTTTTACTCATGACATCACCAAACCAACCGGCCCCTTTTTTTAATAAAACCCACCCCTTCCTCACCTTGTCACCTCCAACGATGCTCCCTCCTTCCATCCCCTTGGCTTCCATCTTCTTCCTTGGAGCTCCAAGCACTCTTCCAAGTCTTGCTAGCCTTCTCGGATGGTAGATGTTCTGCTTGGATGCCTCAAGAGACCACCTCTAGCCCCATTTGATGTAAAGTTGTCACCTTTACCTCTTTTTCTTGTTGTTTATATGCTATTGTGCTTAGATCTATGCTTGTAGGTATTTTTACCATAATTTTGTAATGTATATCTGGTTGTTAAGAATGCATAGGGCATAAAATCATCATTTTTACATACTTAAATAAATAGTTATGCATTTTTTAAGCTATATCTAGTTGTTAGGAGTGCATAGGGCTTTAAATCATCATTTTTACAAGCTTAGATAAATAGTTATGCATTTTTTAAGCTGTTGTGGTCATGATCTTGCACTATTTTCCTGTGAATTCATATCACACGTTCAACTCATCATTGTTGCTTGATTCTTGTGTGCTTGTGTTCATCATGAGTAGATATACAACTTGTATGTTAATAAATTCGACAGATCTGCTATGCATGAGCTTTTAGGGGAGTGATAGTTGTGGAAAGGTAGCAGCTTTCCCAATCCTTGTGACTTGGCCACCCCTCTTCCCAATTTTTGTAACCCCTTGTAGGTCTTTGATCGTCAACTTTTTCATCCTTATTGCTCTATGTCTTGGTTTGCTCCTTTAATTTTAGCAAACTAAAAATACTAATCAAAGGCATGAACAAAATCCCTAACTGTTCATGCCTTTGATTAGTATTTTGGATTTGCTAAATTAAGGGTAAACCAAGACATAAGGCAATAGGTTGGGTTGACGTCAAAACCTAAGGAACCGAGGGGGGTGGCCAAGTCTAAGGAGTAAGGAGGAAAACACCTTTCACAACTATCACTCCCCTTCATGCATAACGAATCTATCGAATTTATTAACATACAAGTTGTATATCTACTCATGATGAACACAAGCACACACAAAGAAAAAATAGGATAAACAAGATAGAAAAATCAGATACTAATATACACCCTCGAATTAAAAACCCTTTCTAAATTCTGACATACATGTACAACAAATCCCCATGCAATATGACACAAACTTCCTCAAATATAGTATCGAGTTGACCCAATATAGGAACTAACTTTGCTTTGATTTTCCATTGACTACTTGTTATTTTTTCTTTTTTTCCAACCAGTGGAAGACTATTACTCCATCTTGTATTTACTAGTGGAGGATCATTGCCTCATCTTTTTCTTTTCTTTTTTTTTCTTTATTATTTTTTTTTTACAAAACAAAGTGCCAGGAAAGTCCACACAATCTACTCAATCACCACTCTATAACATGCAAAGCCTTCCCCCTATACTACTCAAAGTTTCATCCTTGTTAGAATTTAGAACGAATTCAAAACACTAGGGTGCTAGGACTCAAGCAACAAGATATATTTTCAATAAAAAGGCCATGGCTAAAATAAAGGTAATCAAATAATTATGTATAATAAAGGCCATGAAATTGTGTACAGAGGATAATTCATATTAGGTAGGCTTGAAGAAAGGCCCGGACTCGTCAAAAAGAAATGTTTATATCATTTTCCATCAACATGGCAAGCCAAATATTTCGCCTCGAAAGTCTCTAGGGTAAATTCTAAAAGTCATGACCATCATGTACAATCCTTATTGCAAAACATTCATTGAAATCATCTAAACCAAAGGATTGTGAAAATAATATAAGGTAGAGAACCAACTCTCGAATGCAATCTTTTACTCAGTTCATCCCTCATATCAATTAATCAAGTTTTTGCAAGAAAGGTAAGACTAATTCATATATATCTATCATTGAACCAAGAGACTAAAATACTATTGCATAATAAAATTTTTACACTAAACAATACTATATATATGTATATCCAAATCTAAACATGAGTCAAACATGAACAATATGCTTAAAATTAAGGCATCACCCCCAAACTTAAACTGAGCATTGTCTTCCATGTTAGAAAAATAAAAGAAAAAGAAGTGAAAGAGAACTCCCTCAACTAATTAGTCAGTAGATGATTATCATGAATAACTGAATTTGTACTTGACCCATTCTTGGGTTGCCTCCCAAGAAGCGCTTGGTTTAACGTCTACAGCCAGACGCCAGTTTCTCATTCTTTATTTAATGTGATGGAGGACTTCCAAAGTTCCTCCCCTTCATAGTAGTGTTTCAGTCTACATCCATTGATTTTAAATGATCGATCCCCATGCTCAGTCCTAATTTCAATTGCACCATGTGGAAAAAACTTTTGTCCTAAAGAAAATGACCAGCAACCACACCAGATGCCATGTTTGTCTGCTATAGTCCAAGGAATAGCTGACTTGTGATCATTTAGTATTCTATTCAGCTTCTCTTTCTGCAATATAGTTAACTCTGAAGATATAATAATAAAAAGTGTCATTAAACCCTAAGAAAATATACCTGAGATGTTTTGGAAGTTGCTTTATCTCCAAAATATGTGGTACTTCAACTGATGGCAGCAATCTGTGGAATGGTAGATCTGAGGTTTTCACAACTTTGAATTGTTAAGGCAAAATTGGTTGTGAATCTAATACTTTAACCATCTCATCCACATCAATATCTTCTTCACAAAGAGAATTTATGGCTTTATGTAATAAATCACTGAACTGATCCCCTTTGCATCCAAGTAAGCTAACCAATGTATTGAGTTTATTTTCGTTATTTAGTTTTTCATCTTTTTCCTTAACTTCATTGAGCTGAACTGGTTCTTGTAAAGTAATACCACTCCGGGTTGTTATAGCTTTGCAATGCTCTTGACCATCTTTCCTTGGTTGTTCTGGTTGGCTACGAAGTACACCCTTGGGTCGCTCACTTGGTTCCTTGTTTAATTGCACCATAACTTGTTGCATAAACTGTTGTTGTTGTTGTTAATTCTGCATAAATTGTTTCATAGTTTGTTGCATGGAATTTAACGTTTGGATCAAATCCGGTTGTTGTTGTTGTTGCTAAAAAGAAAATGAAGGGGGTCGATAATGCTGTGATGGTGATGGTGGATTATTGGGGACAACAGTCGAGTGTAGAGAATTATTCCATGAAAAATTGGAGTTATTGCACCAGCCCGCATTGTAGCTATTGGAATAGGGATTGTTGTTCAAATTAAAGTTGCTTACGTAGTTAACTTGATCTGTTGCACATTGACCTGTAAAATGTCCTTGCCCACACATTCACACATTGGTTCTACAACCTTAACATGTCCCTGCATATTAAGATTTTGAACTTGATTAGTTAAAGCACTGACCTAAGCAGATAAAGCAGTAAGTGCATCTAATTCTAAAATTCCGGTAGTCCTCCTTGGATGCATGGCTTCTTCTTCTAGTGGCACACAAGATTTTTAAAGTACTTTCAATTTTTGAATCATAAGAAAACAAGGGTGACCGCACTAATCGATGCATAAGCAAATGATAACAAATAAATGATAGCAAGGAAGAAGACAATGATATAGTTTTTTTCTTTTTTTTTTTAAATCAGACACTAAAATCTAAAAATAAAAGAAAACACTCATATAAGCATGAAGGAGCGGGAGCCACAATGTCATATAATTATCTTAGATCGACAATCTGAGGGAATAAAAGATAAGAGTAAGATTTGATGAAGATTAAATTTATGTTAAGGGAAATTCGACTCTAGAACGAGTTTTATCATTTTAACTTCGCCTTTAATTTAAAGATATTACTTAGATTTAGTTAAGTCGGTTGTCTTTGTTTGTTCTTCATTTTATTTTCTATAATTAATTTAAGGAAATTCATCTCCTTGTGGGACGATACTCGAATTCATCATTCTAATACTTGTTTTGACCATGTATACTTGCATGTTATTGAAAATATTCTAACACCCTTCTACCTACGCTACTCTAACACACAAACAACTGCATCCAAATATGTTTCGTGTACTTAATTTAGCTTCTTGTCATGTTCTATAACTCTAAGGCTTATATACCCTACAGACGATGATTAGCCTTGCCCTAAAGTATTGTAATTATACAATATAATATAATAATATAAGGATTAAACATGCTAGCACAACTATCATGACATACATTTAAATCATATAAGGTTCACATAGTTAGGGCACATACCCATCATATAATCATCCACAAAATATATAGTCCAAAATACACAACATAAAACAGGGCCCTGCCACCACCCCCACTAAGCTGCCTTATCCATGCACCTAGGTTGGCCAACACTAGGGAACCTCACCTACATATAATATAAAACCACGTCTTTGATTACTGGTAAAATAATGATCAGTAAAACAAGAAACTAACAAATGAGTATTCAATTACCCACCGGAAACTTAAGAAATTTCAGAATTGCCTCACACTGGGCGATAAGAAAACATACTTAAAAGAGTGTCAATGTATATGCATGACTAATATTCATTTTCATACACACTACACTTACACCCTCACATTCTCTATATTACACCTGCCACGGTACTCGAGTGGAAAAAGAATAGTGAAGTTAGTGCCACAAATTTCATAAATATGCTGTGTTACGTAGTACCTTCATGCTTTGTACTACCTCAAGTTTGAAGGAGTATTAATGCAGTCAATAGATCATATACACACTCTTACTCGTAAAACTCATAAGCCCTCATATTTATACATGTAGGTTTGGGAGAGGATTTAATATTTAGTTTCTGTATCTAATCTTTCGAAAATCATCAAGGGTCTCAACCTTGAAGTTTTATTAAATATGTGTAGAAACATATCTAAATGGCTTCACATCAGAGGGATTCGATACAACGACGCTGATGTCGTCCTACGTCTAAAATACGGTAAACTTGACACATATGGAGTCAAGCAGAGATGAACTAAAGGGAGAGTCATATGGACCTGGATGAGTAGAGCTCTGTATTTTAGTTGGTGAGTTCACCCGCAATACCTAGCACGAAGATGGAACAAAATAAGAATCGAATTACATCGGCACACAAAATGAGGAAAAACCTCTGCACAAGCTCAACACTTAAACATCAGGTAATTATCTTAATTAGGCCTTAAGTGAAGTGTTAAACCTTATTAGGTAACTTAATTGAGGTTTTAGTTTCATGTTTATTTAGCAGGATTTAATTAATTCTAGGGTTTTAATCGAATAAGCTCACCAGACAATTTTTTGGGCAGGCCTAAACCTATCCAAATGGGTTGAAATTTAGGTGGGCAGGCCTTGTACTCTAAGGTTAATAGGTAAATTCCACTATGGTTGGCTCATGGGCCAATCAAGGGAAACAAGGCCGATAAAGCTAGGTCCAAAGGTGTTGGAACAGTATTTTTGGGCCGCACACCAATTTTGTAATTGTTCGTTCATGGGCTAGAGAACTCCAAATATGCTTGGGTCAATGGGCCTAGTTATCTAACACATAGATATTGAGCCCAGTAAGAGTTTGGCCCAATTTACTTTGTAAATGGGCTTAAGTGGATTTTACATTTTCAATCACTTGATGGGCTGTTTCTAAAGCTATCTGGATAGTTTAAAAATGAAAATTTACAAATAAAATTGGGCCCAAATGGCCCCAAAATTGGTAACAGTGCTACCGAGACATAGGGTAAGGTGTGGACCAAGTCTTACTCAAATCAAACACCATTCTTATTTTAAGGTAATTTGTAATCGAAGTGAAAAAAATAAGGGTTTTCACCCGACATCTTTATAGTGTCCAAGTAATCACCTCCAAGACATACATAGATGATTTTTACCCATTCCAAAAATTTATATATTTCAAGTAGACACTTATTAAAACATCATATATTTTTACCATATTTTATTAGTTAAAATTGGTGGATAAACATAGAACACAACCACAGATCATGCTCAAAGTTACAAACAACATTAGAAACATAAGGCGTACTTAAAGGTGATGTTTATAATTATTTAATAATTATATTAGTTTTAAAAATTTACCACAAACTCCTAATATCACCATGAACAAAATGGCATGCTTTGAATCAACAGATTCTACAAGGTCAGAAAATAAAAATGAGAAAAAATGAGCCTTATATCACTTTAATAGTGAAAGTTGTCACATTTTCTCATTTTTTACCCTTATACATACAAATTATAAGGCATGGAAGGTAAAACACCCAATACAAAAGTTGTATATATACATGTTATAAGTTCAAAAAAATAAGAATCATGTAAATTTAATATCAAAGTGTCAAGATATGATTTTTATACCAAAATAGTACAGATCAGTAATCTACATGCATTATAAAAATATATATATATTTATTTACATGATGAAATAAGATACATGAATACTCAAAATACTCCTAACATGCATATATACTTACCTGAAACTAACGAGGGAAGACTAAGGGGAGGGGTTTGTTAAGGCATCTAACCTCAAAGTCTGCCACCCTAGGAGACTAGAAATATTGAGGATGGTGATTGGAGCTTTAAGGAGGAAGAAGAAGGCCAAAGAGAGGAGAAGAAGGTTGTTAGAGATAAGGAGAGAAGGAGATATTATGAAAAAGGTGAGGGAATAGTTGAGTTTTATAGAAAAATGGTAGTTAACTTCGTGATGTCATACATATGGGTGTCATACGTAAAGAGGTATGAGTTAACTTAGTGATGTCATAGATATGAGTGTCATACCTAAAGATGTATGCATTAAATTAGATAAAGATGTATATGGTGGGTTAGCTAAAGAGGTATGGGTTATGTTAGCCTAAAATTCAAAAACTTAAAGGTTTTTACCTTAAAGCGATCGGGCCCACATTAAAAATTACACTGCAGGTCCCAACCAGGGTTAGGACGATCCAAAATATTATCAAACACATGGCAAGTACAAGAAAAGGCACGTGAGTGACATGATCCAAGCATGTAACTCTATACGATTCGACTGGACCAAATATGAAAAAGTGAGGCGTGTAACATCCAAACAGACATACCTAGCGTAGAAAGAGATTAAGGTCAGACAAAGTTACACCATATCATACACGAACAGGATGTAACCCTACTAACTTAATTCGGGTATTTACTGAACCAACAGTAAAAACTTTGGGCGGATGGCCCAGGTTTAACAATAAATAAAAGAATTAATGTGAGTAAAGTAAGATTATGCTTAATTAAAATTAAAAAAATGTATAAAATCAAGTTTGTTCTCAAGTAAGATTATATTTTATAGTGATTTAGAATTTTTACTTAAATATATTATATAGGAATCATAATGAATTCATAAGAGTCGTATACAAATTTCAAAATGTATGTAAATTTCTAACTAAAAATATTTAAATGGGAGCCTGGCTAGGACTATAATTAATTAGAATAAAACAATTTAAATAATATTTAAAAATAGCATTCTATTAATAAATTATGATATAGTATTTAATAGGTTTGCAACCGAGCCTCAATGTGATTAATATATATACCCTGTCTAAAGCTCAAAACAAAAATATAAGAAACTAAAGTTGAATTTAATTTAAAAAATATAAATAAAACTCAAACAAAGCTAATAATTTGAGTATTGTGAATATAAATTTGAGTCGTACGTGTGAATATATATAATTAGAATATACTAATTTTAAAAAGTACAATAAAATAAGGAGGTAACATGTCGTGCAATGCAAAAATATTTTAATAAAAAGTGTAGTAGTTAAAAAAGAATTGAGAAAATAATTATTATTTTAAAATATAATCAACATATAAAAAAATAAAAATGCAATCAGGCGTATATCTTTGCATCGTTAAGCTATATTCCCACGTTTCCGGTAACAGGAGGAAAAAGAAGAATTACTAAATTAGCTATAAGGCAGCTATGCGGTATTTTTTAAGTGATCCGTAGATATGCGGCAAGGACGTCATGGAGGCTTTACACGATAAGAAGAGAGCAAAACGTAGCCAAGGACAACTTGCCAAAGACCTGGTTCAGATGGAAAGTGATTGATCCCACGCTGTTTAGACTTCGGCAAGTCATCCTTGGCTGCCTTCTACTCTCTCTCTTTTCATGCAAACCCTTGACTGCTAAGCAACATGCACACTACATTTGCCAACCATATTGCAAAAGTAGCTCTCTAATATCTATCTCTATACTCTTCTGCCCATTCCTGTGGCGACTGCATGCTATATATAGAGCCAAAACGAAGCATATTCTGAGCCTCAAATTAACAAATGCACTTGTCCAATCTTTAAGTTCCATCCCCCGCCTCTTGTGGGCTCTTGGCTCTTGAAGAATTGTTCCGGCCAACCAGCCATTTTAATGGAATTGCAAATTCTTTATGCCCATATATACAAGGGCGCCCACCAATCAAATCTCGTCTGTTTCGGGTAGGATTTTTGCAAAAATTCCCACACACACAAAAACAAAGGTGATTTTCTGTTCTATGCAACGTCTACCACTCGCCCCATAACAATCAAGCAGCTCACAACTTCTTCTTTTTGGTCGATCAAGGTGGCCCCAAATTAGGTCGGATTTGTGGGCTCGGTTTCTATTAATGGGGCAAAAGGTTGCTTTTGACTTGTGTTAACGTTTTGTGCCGGCGCAAAACTGCAAATAGATTCTGGTCTCCAGAAAATGTGTGGAGAGAGAAGATATATAACGGCTGTCTACCACGCATGGCCATGGATGTTTCTTGTGGGTCATCTTAGATTTTATCATAAGCACGCAGCTATGGTGGCTCCGGAGCATTTATCAATCAATCTCATTGCAGATTTGGATCGGTACGTAGTACGCGTAATTGGTTTCTAAAATTTTGAGGGCCATCTATATATGAAAGCTTGTCATCGTCCTCATTGGCCGTATGCAAGCTCTGATGCCAAACCGCTAATCATAGCATGTGCCATCCAGAAACCTTTCCCATGACCACTACCTTTCGCTGGGCCTAGACGTGAAAAATTGATCGATCGGTCGGCATTGGGTAGAAATGCCATGCCGTGATTATTGATCGGTAGGACCACATTCGTCGAGAAGACATCATTCTAGAGCAGCCATTCTAAGCCGGTTAGCAGTACTTTCTTCCTTTTACAAAAAAAGCAGCTGGACGTCAAACAAGAAGAAATTCCGAAACGTTTAATATCTTAGATGCTACTGATAGGTTATATCGGAGAGCGAATGGGACGTGGCTTCGGCCGGGAATAAGAATTGTTGCATGTAGCAGAATTTGTTATCAAGGAAATGTTGACACAAACAAATGGTCCTTTTTTTGTTTTTGACCAGATCGATTCTCTCGATCGGCATCGATGCGTATTCTCGGTAATATGAGATGATGGCTCGTGAGGTGCTGAAAGCAGCTTGCTTGGCGAAGAAGAGGAATGATCTGCTTCTTCCACAATCTTTTAAAGCTAACAGCATCAAA
Organism: Piper betle; assembly: GCA_033002965.1. NCBI lineage: Eukaryota > Viridiplantae > Streptophyta > Magnoliopsida > Piperales > Piperaceae > Piper > Piper betle. The sequence goes on along the minus strand of JAURVB010002818.1, from coordinate 261,966 downwards.
ATAGTCAGGGGGGCAATGGTTCTATCTTCTTCACTTCGTGGGTGGTTGGAATATTTTTTGCATGTTGGTTTTTCGGTCTCAAGTTCGTACAAAGAAATATGGCTGCAGGTCGGCTTGTCTCGGAAAAGTATCCCTGTTTGCAAAATGTTGTCATAATTTATGTCTAATTACATAAATTTTAATTTAAGATATATGTTCTTCACTTCGCGTTTCGTTTTTCAGCATCGCTCAATTGCAGCAATCACAAAAGTAGAAAACAAAAAGAAGAGACGGATGATCAGCCAAACTAATATGATCATTCGGCCAGGCCGTGAGCAATAATATTACATGATAAATTAACCTCTCTTAGCAACCAACGTTACTTCATTTGATCGTTAAATTGAGGATCTCAAACAACGCCGAGTCGTTACTTTCGCTTACATTGAAAACTTGGGGGCATTATGCTCCTTGCCGCAGCTCTGTTTCGCTTCAAGACCAGTGAATGCGACACGTACGGTGATGATGATGACGATGGTCTTAGTGCCCGTGACCAGCCTGCCCCGTTTCTATATCACCAACCGATACACAACTCTCTTCTTCTACCGCCAACGTTGCCGTTCCATGGCTGTCGCCGGTGCAGCAATGTGTCACATGATCACGAGCATTAGCTTTTTCCTCTTCTACCGTCAACTTTTGCGATCCATGACCATGGGAACAACAATCTGCCTCTTGATCATGAACATAATTATCGTCTCTTCCGTGGTGATGGCCATGGCAGCCATAATCGGTACCCAGCTTGTGGCCACGGCAATGCGAGGCCTTCTCGGTGGCTCCCTGCAGGAGGCGCATGCTATTGAAGATGACAACTATGCAGGTCCCGACGTCGGCCCCTACCGCCGCCCATAGCAGCGGGTGGCCGGCGAAGGCCAGGGCCAGGACCCCGGCCTTGGTGGCGATGGACAGAGCTATGTTCTCCAACACTCTTCGCCATGTCCGCCTCGCTAGTAGAATGGCCTGCGGGATCTTCCCTATGTCGTTGGACATGAGCGTGACATGACCAGTTTCTACGGTCACGCCGGAGCCGGAGATCCCCATTGATATTCCGACGTCGGCCGTGGCCAGGGACGGGGCGTCGTTCATCCCATCCCCCACCATGGCCGTCGGTCCCTCCTTCTTGAGCTCTTGTATGAGCTTCGCCTTATCCTCCGGTAGGAGCTCGGCGTGCACTACGCCCATGGCATGGCCGCCTAGCTGCAACCAAATAGTGTTCCTATGATTATAACCTTGATACGTACATTTTTGGATGTGATCAATGTGAAATATAAGGCTCAGTACCTTGCTGTGAACGTTCATGGCGGCTGCATGGTTGTCACCGGTGAGCATGGCGGTTTTGATCCCCATGGATTTTAACTTTAGAAGTGCTTGCGACGCACCGGTTCGGCAAGCATCGGATAGCAAAAAGGCAGCGACGCATGCACCGTCCATGAATACGTACCCCTCCGTGAAACCATTTTTTTGTTCTTCCATACGAGGAACTATAAGACAAACCCACATCACAATAGTTTTATAAATTAGAACGTACATGTTTTATGGTTTTGTGATGATACAATTTTTATGGCACGGGGTCAGTATTGTACCTGTTAGACAGCCAGCCCTGGAAGCAATTCTTTTGCTTCCAATGTAGATTTGTTTTTGGTCGATCATTCCTTGAATCCCTTCGCCGGGAAAGGTGAAGAAGTCGGAGACCTTGTCTGGCATTGGCTCGACACCGTTTAACTGGCTGTAGTCGACCAGAGCTGCAGCCATGGGATGACTGGACTTGCTCTCGATACTCGAGACCCTGAGTGCGCTGCAATATTAAGTTCATGCTATGTTCCAATGTGTTATATGTTGTCAAAATGTACGGGATTTCTCCCCCTTTAGTTTATTCATTCTAAAATTTCTTTTTTCTTTCTTTAGAAATTTATTTTATTATTATTATTTTTTATAATATTTTTTTAATTAATAAAATATTATTTTAATAATATCCAAAAACACAGGCATAATTAGCCGAACCTTATTAAATTTTGGTATTTTATATCTATTTAATAATTATTATAAATAAAATTATTAATTATTATGCTATTAAAATTATTTATCTTAATAAAATATGTTAAGAGTTGATTTTTAAGCAGACTAATATATCCTACCACACTTTCTTTAAAATTTTATCTTAAGGTGATTTTTTGTACAATCATTCTCACGCTTTTTGGGTGATTTTTTGTATAATTATTTTCACATTCGTCATCTAGATAATTTATTATCTTTCGTGAAAATTAGCCCAGAATACAACGTGTGCTAACAAGCGAATCAACAAGCAGTTAAAAGGAAATATATAAAAAAATCATTACCAGGAGAGCAATGTGGGAGTGGAGAGATGGGAGCTAAGCAGCTTAAAATAGGTTACAACAAACTCCCCTTTGGTGATTGTCCCAGTCTTGTCGAATGCCACCACCTTTAGCTTTGCTAAGTCTTCCAAGTGATCTCCTCCCTTGATTATGATGCCGGCTTTTGCTGCTCTGGTTAGTGCACAAAAAGTTGCCACCGGCGTCGAGAGGATCAGCGCGCAGGGACAAGCACTAACAAGTGTCACCAACGCAAGGTGGAACCAGTGCCGATTGTTATGAACCCGTAACGCAACCGGAACCAGAGCAACCCCAGCTGCAATCACGACCACAACTGTTGTGCAATAGAAAGCCATCATTATTCGATTAGGAATTATGTAATTAAAGATGTGCCCAACAAGTAACACATGCATAAGCGCATAAATAATTGGTGAAAGACATACTTGGAGTGTAAAAGACGGCACATTTGTCAATGAATCTCTGTGTTCTGGATTTCTTGCTTTGAGCTTCTTCCACGAGCTTAGCCATTCTAGACACAGCAGAGTCGTCCGCTGTATTGGTTGTTCTGATTCTAATATAACCTGTGTGCATCATTTCACTTCTATATATTACATACAGTAAAAAAAACAGTGACTAATTAGCTTTTTGATTGTTGGGAGCTAGCTAAGAACAATACCATCTAAGTTAATGGTTCCAGCCCAAACGACCGATTGCGCTTGCTTGGCAACAGGGTAGGGCTCCCCTGTCAGAGTCCTCTCGTCCACTTCGCTCTTCCCATCAACGACCACACCGTCGATGGGAACAACTTCCCCAGCTTTCACGGCCAAGATTGTGTTCACTCTCACGTCCTTCGCGTCCACAACCACACCACCCTCGGCCAAAACTGCTTTTTGCGGGGCCATGCTCATTATCGACGCCATCGCTGCCGTAGCCTACACACAATCAACCAAAAACAATAACGTCATCTCCTAGCTTTGCTTTCGTATTATCGTCAAAGTGAGCGATTGAAATGAACCCAGCACCCACCTTGCTACCTGCCCTGGACTCGAGCCATTCGGCTATGGTGAAAAGGAACACAATTGACCCAGCTTCCCAGTAATCCTTAAGCGCAATCGAGCAAGCCACTGTGAATTAATGTGTGCATGATATGTTACGTATTATGTGATTGTAATTGTAACATGAAAGACTTGAACTTGACAGATTTAAAAGCCTCTCCTATAATATACCTGCTATGAAGGCGAGGATGTTGATGTCCAAAGTCCATCTCCTAACAGCCGCCAAGCTTCTCGATAGAATTGGAGGAAGGCCCACAATGGCCGCCCCAACGGCAAGCCAATGCAAGGGGTGATAGAGTATCTGAAATGCTGATAACAAGAGCAAAACGCCGCAAGCAAGAGTCCACTTGCTTGGCCACGTAATTCCATTTTTCTTCTCTCCAAAAACTCGAACCGTTGCTTCAAGCTTTGCTTTATTCAATGCCTTGACTGATACAGAATGAGCAGTGAGTATCATTTAAGAGGTACGGCTGATTGAGCAAAGGGCGTGGATTTTGCCAGATTTGTCTTTTCTAAAAATAAAAAATAAAAAAATGAATCCCCCTTTTCCCAAGGGCGCCTGGGATGACAGCGCTAGCCAAATCTAGGCCGGCCACAATCGGATCTGGCAGCACGGCCATAGATTAGGCCGCGTGGTCTTACGAGCGGCGCGGCTAGGTTTGGCCGCTACTGGCAGGACCAGGTCGTCCCTGGCCAAATCTAGTTGGGGACCGCCTATTCTAGATTGTGAAGGCCTGATTTGGCCAGTAGTAGCCAGATCTTGTTGTACATTTTTTTAAAAAAAAATAAAGTCGTGGAGTCTTATAAGTGGTGAGGCCAAATCTAGTCGAGTGTTTTTTTTAATAAATGCCTGGTCTTATGGGTAACGTGGCTAGATCTGGCCACACATTTTTTAAAAAATAAAAATAAAACCTTTCGACCAAATCTGACGGCCACTGGCCCTGACAGTCCCTTGACTAGATTAGGTCAAAAGCAACTAAATTTGCTTAAGCGTTTAAAAAAAAAATGAGTTACGCGGCTAGATTCGGCCGTCGCACAACTAGATTCAGCAGAGCATTTTTTTAAAATAAAAAGTTTAAAAAAATTGACGGCGGCCAGGTCCAAGCCACGGCTAACCGCCGCCGATGTCGATGGAGGCCAGGCCTAACTGGCCAACTAGCCATGGCCATGGCCAGAACCTAGCCTCCGTCAATGTCAAAATTGAGGGTTATGTGTTTTTTAATCTTTATGATTGGATAGCTTAGATTAAAGCTAGCTGTCAGCAAATCTTTTCCTATCATTTAATATATCTCCTCTATTTGTATTAACGTGGTGTATAATTTTATTAAAGAAATGGAAAAGTTGAGGATTTTGAAGGCTATCTTGTTACATCCATGATGGTTTCTTTCAGAAATACCATCGGTTTCACGTTCTAGCATTTTAGTAAGATCGTATGCTATCTTTGCTATGGGTCTCATGCTTGGCCTGTTCGAATTTAGAATCAGCAAGGACCATACCTCCATCATGTTGTCTGTTGACGATGGTGCCACACTGTTCAGCAGCGCAAGGCTAGCAATTGGGAAAAAGTGGCAAATTAAGTTGCTGCCAATCGTATCAGAAAGTTGTACGTCATGGTCCAATCATTCTATGGACAAAGGAGCTCAGCCGTCATGACCGACAACATTATTTTCATCTGCTTTTACAATTGGCACTTGCTAAAGTGGCTTTCTGAATTCGCGCTTTAGCTTTCCAATTTTAACAATAGATAATGGGTTTTTTATGTTCTGTGATCTTGGTGCGCTACCAAAGAGAGAGTGATGAGAGAAGTATGTAGCTAATGAAAATATTACCAATCTCAGTTTGGGAGACGAGTAGGTTGTCGTGGATGACGATCACCGTCTTCGAGGGGACGATTACTGATACTTTCTCGACTCCTTCCAATGCAGTTAGGATCCTCTCCACAAGAGGAACTTCTGAAGTGCAGCAAATACCAAGGACGTCGAAGTAGCTCTTCTGAAATCTTTCCTTCTTGTGGGTCTCGTCTTCACCAGCCATCGTCTTCCTTCGCTCCGACTGGTCTACAACAATTGAGTCGAATCATTTAATGTTCTTGTCATTAGCAATCAGAACGATAGAGAACATCAAGTGATTGATTATTCGGTCTACTTTTGGAACATTGAGACGAAAGATCATTATATTGATGATTGAAATGTAAAATTTATATCAAGGAGTAGCAAGAACTTTCTTAACTAAGCCGTTATCTTTATCAAGCAGAGAACAAACTGGCTTATCATCACTCATACCGGCCATCTATATGAGAAAAGTATGATAGCCGCTTTGAAGTAGCTTAATTGACATACCTGGCTAATTAACTAGGAAACCAATAAAATGTACTGTAAACTACATGAAATGAAGGATGGTTTTACTACACACCATTACATGGAGAAAAGATAAGCGTTATACTACTTGGCCACTGGCGTAGGCATTGTTTGTTTGGGTATCAACACCGTATGTTTTGATCTGTGAATATATTATAGATTCATTTTATGTTCAAGCTCTGCTTCGTCCTAGAAGCAAACAGAGAAAAGTAAATTTGAATCTAATTTCAGAATCAACATGAACAACAAACAAAGGAAAATGTAGCTTGCGGCATCCAATAATACGATTCCCTTTCATACATCACGAGAAACCCAATAATGATTATTATAGAAGGACGGCCAATCAACTCTCACTTGCAGTCATCAGCAAGTGGACGAACGACAGCTCCAATAATCGTCTTGAACTATGTTCAACGTTTAGGAGTACAGAGGAGTTTTAGTATTTAGCTAAAACAAGAAGGCAAAATGAAAGAAGTAGCTTGTGTTTCCTCAAGACAGGTAAGCACTACAAAATATACATATCTATACCTGTTCAGTTCAGAGCTTGTGGAACAGGCGATAATATTCCGAGATCAATGGGGACTAACAGTAGGCAGATGTGGAAGAAATTGGAAGTGTAGTTTCTCCACAGAGTACAGAGGAGTCCCCAGGTCTTGAAGAACATATACACATGAAATAGGTGAAAACTACAGAGGCTACGCACCTTCGGAATGAAATCAAAAAAGTGGGAAAAGCAATCAATAACAGAGAAGAATGGAATCCAGGCATGCAAAGCAATAATAATATTACAGTTTATCAGTTGCCCGGATTTGTTCGAAAGTGAAAGGCACTGGGCAGAGCTTGTTACTGGCTATAGTCGATAGCATTAGGCGCACATATAAACATATGAAGTTGGTATTCTTTTATCTATGTCTGAAATAATATCACCTAACCCAGCTTTCCCCCAGCTTTATATGAGTGAAGATTTTGAGGGGAGAAAAGGTTGGGATATATATGTATGAGCACAGACAAACTAGCTCCAAAATGGTCACGACGAAAAGCAGCCAAATTCGGGCGTGTAAGTTGCTGTTATGTTGTAACGTGAAGTGACCTGCAACAATGGGGTCATGGAGTGTGTGATTCGTGAATTGTGTTATCCCACGTTTTCGCCCATGCTAAAGTGGTTTCATCTTTACGAGTTAGCAGGCTTGCAGGTTGTTGCTAACGGCAGTATCAAATCTGGGTTAGTTTCAAAAAAAAAATCTGGGTTAGTTTCAAAAACCTGGCATTTGTGGAACTTACTTTATATTTGTGATAATAGCAGTTAACATGCTCAACCCAGAAGGAAGAATGAAACTGTTAAAATACTGATGTAGCTGGCTTAGTTTGCACGCAGGTGATCTTGTTCCCACCAAATTCCTGTAATATATCCTACCCAATATACAGGGCGGTCCATATTCCATGGAGAAAGGTTTGTACCATGCATATCCTATCCTATCCAGTTGTTAGCCCCGTCTGAAAAATCTAAATGATGCCTGAAAGTCTGATTATTGGTATCAAAAAATTGTGGAATCCCTCCACTATTATGAACAATTGAAGATCATCTAGATATTTATATTTAGTATAACCTAGCAAGTAGAAATAAGGCAACAGATATGAAAAGTTCTCCAAATAAGAGGTGGTGAATTTTATCGAAAAAGTTGGCCTGCTGACAAACTTTTGGAAGTAGTGAAAGGCAGTATAAACTGCAGTGAAATTAGAACAAGCAATGAGAAGACAGGACAACTTTAAACTCTCAAGTGATCTGTGAAGGATGTGTTAAATAACAGCTATTACCAGCTCTATGATCAGAAAAAAACGGGTAGTGATTTCATCAGCAATCCCACTGATGAATTGGTAGCAACTAGCAATCGATATATACTCGTCGAGAAGCACTGGCCATGGGTGATCACCTTATCACCCATTCACGCCCTGTCTCACAAAGCTTTCAGAAAAACAAGAAGTGCGACGAGATCACCAAACTTTTCCTACAATGGTAGTGGAGAACCGGTATCCATGGCCACATATATGATATATATTGTTGCATGATATCGACCAGGCAACAATCACGAAATGGGCAAATTTATAAATGCGACAACTGTTTACTAGTCATTTAGGAGAGTTATCATTTCATTAAAGGCTTTAGCGACCCAAAAAAATTGTCATTAACAAGAAGAAAATTTCTGTAAAAAAACTAAACAATGCTTCAGGTCAGATGGTATTTCATGGCTAGCTATCAATACAACCAATACTTCTACTTAATTTTGATAGATAATCACTTGACTTCCATCATGGCCATGTAGAAAACCCGAAAGCATATCTCAACAACACATTCAATTCATATCTTTATTTGATCTTCTCGCCTGCATGATCAAGAACCTCAATGCACCAAATAGCAGCAGTGGAGGATCCAAACAGACTGTTTTTTAAAAAACTTATAGTGGTTCTAGCAACGGCAGAAAGTTTCAGAAAATGGTTTCCTACGTTGCCCACTAACTGACCGATCAACATGTTTCATTTGGCTTTCCGGGCTCACCAAATGCCACATTATACAAAGCATATACATAATTCTTGGGTGGTGTCATGTTACAATCCTTGTGGAGGCATATAAGGCTGGAAAACTTGAAAGTAGAAAGGTGAAGGTTTTCATGCATAGTTGTAAAAGTTTAGGGGTCTGTATCAGAGACGACGAATCTTGCAAATGTGCTTGCGACGAATATGCTGATGCGCATGCCTTAATATATATCATATTAGATTGAAGCTTTGAAGTTGGAATCATAGCCATGGTCATTATAGCACAAAAATGTATAGATCACTCAGGTGTTCCACAAACAAAGACTACAGGCTGCAAATAATATAACCTTGTTATACAATTCATCTAAAATATTCATGCATTTAAGTTCATGTTTCGAGTTCACTATTTAATTTATTTTTATTAACAAAATAAAACATTTGTAGTTACTCCAATTCAACATAGCCCAACACAGATATTAACACAAATTTTAATTATAACAATTAAGATCACTCTACCATAATTAATTATTGTCTTTTGAACATAGTTTTGTATGCCTGCCATGCAGGCTAGTTCAAAATACTCTTTCAATTACCTGTTTCCTACCTCAATTTTTGTTTAATAGATCTCATTTTCCACCAAATCGATTGGAAAAATAGATTGTGACGTTCAAAACTATAATTTACAATTTTGGAATAGGTAATCATTTAATTATTTAAAATTTTAATTTTAAAATCAGTTGGTACATTGTCGCTATTTGAATTTAGGGAGATGAAAAAAAGAGCAGATTTTAGTTCAAAGCCATTCCGTAAATTTCTAAAAAAATTGACAAGAATTTCTCTACAAAATAATTTTATATTATTAATATATTTATGAATAAAATTTCGAAAATAACGGCCGACACAATATTAAAAAATATAAAAATTACTTGCATTCTCTCCTTTAGTACTAAGTATCACTTAAACGAGTTTTTAAAAAAAATGATCATTTATTGTTCTGTTTTTAGAAAATAATCACTTATATTCTTTTATTTCTAACATCGTTTAGTAAGTGGTTAAATATTAATGATGAGACCGAAGTTAAGTTACGTTTTAACTTGATAATGTAATAAATTTGGACGCATCATCAAGAAAAAATATTTTAACAATATTTTAAAAACTAATTATTTTATTACTTAAATATAAATATACAAACTCTAATATTAGTGATAATAAGTGATTAAATATTGATGATTTAGCAAAAGGAATTTGACGACATGACAAGGGCACGTCATAAAAAAACTTTAATATTAAGTAAGTTGCATCAGGTGTAATTAATTTTTTTGAAATATAATATTAAAGTTAATTTCGTTGTTCCTACATATGACAATTTGAGAATTAATGTTTACAAAATGTATATAATGATCTCATTTAGTAAAGATTACGTAAAGGAATTAATGACTTAAATATCAATACAGTGAGGATATTTATTTAATTTTTTTCTAGTCTTTTTGCCATATCTTTACGTCGTATAGGTCGGATGGATGGAGATATTGGAAAGCCTCGTTTAAACCGTACAAACTACTACTATTTATTGGTTTGAACAAAATTTCAAACTCTTCCTTTTACATGTCCTCTTATAGCAAGATAAACCCTCACTAGATTTTATGTTTTAGAAGAATGCCTTATTTATAAAAAGCAACGCGGATAAACTTTTACTTCTTAATTGTTCAAATATATCAACTCTATAATAAATACTTGTACAATTTTTAAAGTGATTGAAAGATATAAAAGCAAAACGAAATCTATTGTAGTAGTTAAAAGATACAAAACTAAATTGTAAGTTGTAAATGTTAACACACGGAGCAGACTTGCCAAATATCCTTAACTCTGTCCTTAAGCAAAACATTGTTAATTTTTATTATTGTCTTGCTGTAAAATTGTCCTTAATTATGACACATCGTCACTAATAAGCAAAAAAAAATGAATAATAGTTTAAAACCTCATTTCTTATGCATAGCTATGAAAAAGGTGGCAGACCAAAAAGTGGATTTCATAAAATGTAGGGCACATTTGTTTTCCTTATATTTTTATTTGTAAAAAAAATATAATACAAATTGCAAGGAATTGTAGGGACAAGTATTATTATTTGCCTGTTGACAAAAAGATCGTATCTTTTTTAAAAATATAAACTATATATTTTAATGAAGAAGAACATAATTGTATAAAATTATCTATATCAACATATGAGCTAATTTATATCGTGTTTATCATTTTGGAAATAAAATGATAAATATTGAACTGTAGCGGTCTTTCTTTAGGCGTTGGTAAGGGCGGCGGCCTTTAAAAAAATTCCAAAACCCGCCCATTTCTTAACCCACACCAAAACCCTTAGCCCATCTCTTTCCCTTCGATCTCTTCTTGGAAGTCCGAGCTCTGCAAAGGACGGAAGAGAGAAGAGATGGAGGATGGGACGACGGAGACGGCGCTGGTTCTGGTGGCCCGTAACTCGGCCTTCTCCCTCCCCACCGCCTGCCCTTCTTCCCTCCCTGTCTACCTCTACCTCCGACTCGCCAACGCCTCCTTCCACCTCCAACACGACTCTTCCAATCCCGACGCAGGTCCCTCTCTGTCTCCCCTTGTCATTCATCTCTTTGCTACCACTATATATCCGCCTATTGTTAATGCTGCGCGTTTTTTTCAAAAAAATGTTAATGTTGTTTAAACTATCTTAACTTAGTTCAATGCGTAACTGGGATCAACTTAGTCAGATTTTGGATGTTCTAATTGGCTTGGGTTTAATCTGTTCTTCAACAGGCTTATGGTATTGGTTATTAGTATTAATGAAACTGATAATCCTGGTGATTTTGTATTGGGTATAGAAAGTTGAAGTTGGTTTTATGTTGCCTTAAGTGAAGAATAACTAACTCAAATCATTAAGATTGTCAATTACTTCCATAGGTAATATCGCCAGCGATTTTGCTATCAGTTGAATTTATTAATTTCTTCGGTTGCCTCACTAATTTAATTTATTGATGCTGGTGTTTGCTTATTGTTGAATTGTTGTTTCTGTCGTTTTTAAAAACAAAAAACAAAAAAAACAAAATTGATGTGCCAAATTTTGTAACTCCTTGAATCTGTACTCGTGTGGATGTGGATTTGAATGCATAGTGATAGGTAGTGAATAATTAGGAATTGGAATTTAAATGAAAAGTAGTATATATTTATGAAAGATAAATATTGATGTATTGGGGGATGTGCTCAAAGGAGGTAGATTTCTATCTTCCCCCTTGTTTTTCCTCTTTCCAATGGCTCAAATCTTGGCTCTAGTAGTCTCCACCCCAAATTTTGTCACACTCTAGCTCATGTTGTCTTTAACATCTTTTGTATGCAATAATTTCATATCAGATTTTTCCTGTAATCAGTGTGTTTGCACTTTAAATACAGTTCTATTGCACCTGCTGACTATTTATTTATTTTTTGTGTGATGATTGAAGTATATTGCTTTGATTTTTTGCTTTTGTTAATTCTATGAATTAGTTAAAGGCTTCTTTTTTTCAGATTTTATTCCATATGTTGAATATGGGGATTATGTGGCATTTAACAACGAGAAGAGTGGTGTGATTGAATGTCTGAAAGAGAATGGCATCATTGATTTGGACTCGAAAATTGCAACCCATACTGTACCAGATTGGGTTGCAACCAAGGCAATGGTCAGTTCCTGGCTTGCTGATGCAGTTATGTATGAATTATGGGTGGATTCTGATGGAAGCGTAGCAAAGCAAGTATACTTTTCTGACCTTTCCTGGCCAATTGCAAAAATTCTTCACTGGAAGCAGATTCGAGATATAAAGCAAGCACTTCGAATCACGAATGCCAATCTTGAAGAAAGAGAATCCGAGGTTTTGATTTTTATACTCCAATCTGAGACATGTTTTTAAAAAAATCATATACACTGTATTTGTGCAATTAAAATCTGAGTTTCATTCTTTTACAAGATGATGATGATAATGGTGCTTCTTTTATTTCGAGAATTTACTTGAATAATGCAAAAACTGTTTTATTTGCTGACTAAATTCTAATTGAGCTAGTTGTGAAATTTAGAGGATCAATTTGTTAGTTTGGACTTTGTATTAAAATTTTAAGTGAAAGAGTGATTTTTTTAATTATCTTTTTGCCCGCATAAATATAGATCCTTTCCCTGAAGACTGAAGAAGCTTTTGTTACAACATCGAGAATCTTCAGCTCTGATGCAGAACGATTTTTTTTCCAGAAAATTGTAATTTTCAGGATGCAGTTGAATTTTTTTTCATAATTTGTTAGATATATCTAAGGCTAGGATGTATTTTGAAGGCATTGTGTTTTATAAGTATTATATATCTTTCTTAGATATTACCTGCAAAGCTGTTTTCCATACTTCACTTGGAACTGGATGTTTTGCTTAGTGAAAATGTTTAGTTGAATGATTCTTCAGAATGTTTAGCTTGTGCGTACCATCATGGACAACTTTGTTTATAAATTTTTCTTAGTTTGTGGGAATGGTTTCTGAATGGTCGATTGGTCAGATCTACAGGAGTGCAACAGTAGCTTATGAAGCATTGTCGACAAAATTGGGGGACCAACATTTTTTCTTTGAGAACAGGTACTTAGTCTAATTATTTAGAGGCTTTAATAGTTTCTTATGTATGCATCAGTCTTGGTCACGTCCTTTAGGAGAGAAGAACATTTACCTGGTTCATGTTTTAAATGTGCAGACCTACAAGTTTAGACGCTATTTTTCTGGGACATGCCCTTTTTGTCCTTCAAGCATTCAGTGTGAGTAACTTCATTATCTTCGTTGAGATGAACTTTAAGTCTTTGAGTGGAGTCAGAATAATTATATTCGATTGGAGTGACTTATTTAATTGCTTCTACGAAGTTATTTAGCCGCTCAAAGAGTCACCTTGCAGGTGTTTCTTTGCTGCTCACCCTGTTTGAGACAGCATTTGTGAATTAAATTTCCTGTTAGTTTGTTGTTTGCTTTTTGTTGGGGATCTGAGTTTGTTGGCATTATGATGCTTAAGGTCTTGTTTGTAGCTCATTACTTGATTATAAGCTTGTGAAACTGCAGGACACATCTCGATTGAGAAGCAAACTTTTACTGCATGATAACCTTGTACGCTATGCTGAAAATCTTAAAATGGAACTTCTGGATGCTGGTTCAGCGTCATCTATCCCTAGGTCCCCTCATGACCCTTCAACTTCATCAACACCAAGGAGAGGCCCATTTTCACGATGGGGTAAGTGCACCTTGCCAAATATTCCATGTTAATCAACAATACATTATTAAGGTTAATTTCCAGAGCATATGATACAAGTCCTGCCGAGACCAAGTAGCTTAAAGCTTGTAGATAGCATGCTGTACATTTGGCTATCCAGGATTTGAGTATTATGCTCTTGTTCGTGCAACATGCTGTATAATGGAAATTGTTTCTGTTGTAGATGTAATTGAACAGGTGGAACCAAGCCGAAACATATAGTTCATGGTTTTGTAGTGGGTATTCCATAACAACGAGATCTTACACAAGGGCATTTTGCTTTTTGGTTGTTACATACTAGCGCATCTAGGTATACTGAACTAGCGTAGGTTTTATGATGCAGTGATTGCCTTCACGGAGATAGAAAGGCAACTTGTAGCATTGTTCATTTATTCTGTAATTATGTGGTTTGGATGCATGAATTACGGATGGTATAATGTTTGTTTCTGTTAGTTTGTATGAACAATGTTAACTTGCAGAGTTAACCAAAAAATAATTAACATATAGACTATTTTGTTCACCTCCACTCAAATTGTCCATATATTTCTATATTGCATGAAGTTTAATCAAGAGAAGATTGACTTGTTGAAAATTTTCATGAAATTTGTAGGTTCCAAACCGAAGACGAAGCCCAAAAAGGAGAAAACAGAGGAGGAGAAAACTTTTAAGCGAAGGGCCAAATACTTCTTAGCAACTCAGCTGATTGCTGTGCTTGTGTTCGTGTCCCTTCTAGGTGGGTCTGACAGTGGCGATGTGGAACTGGACGATGACAACGACGATTTTGGTTATGAGACCTAGAATCAAGTACGCTTGTTAAATTTTGTTCGCGTCTACTTTGATACTCAAAGCCCTGCAGCCCAGCAAATTAGGGGGAATTTTGTTCTTGAATCCGAGTTCTTCAACAAAAATTTCCGTTTTTTTCCATTACCTTACTTCCTGCTTATGTACACTCTTAAATGACGGTAAAAGAGTAAATATTCATTGTTCACCTGTTCTGTGGGGAGCTATATCCTCCCCAAATTGGATTAGATACTTCACATTTTGCAATTTGCGAGGCCTTCTTCTCCAGAGTGGCCTCCAAGAGTGTTTTAAGTGGTTCGTTACTTTCTTCACTCCAATCAATGCTGCAAGTCGTAAATGTGATTTAGTCAAGAGCATGAGCAAAAAATTTGCCGACCAGGCTTGTAGTAAACGTAACACGAAGCTGTTACATGCTCTTCGCTTGAGGACGAGCTCGTGCGATGGGGCATTATGGGATCATTTGATCCGATCATTACTGTCAACAAGATTTGCATTCAAGACTTCCGATTGTAGTTTACGAACATATGCAAGCAAATGGGGTTTGCCTGACTCGGTGTACCCGACCTCCCCTCCTCAATGTGTTCTCATTCGTTACCAATGTGTTTGTCGTGCACGGTTTGGTATCTCTTTACTCGAGATCGACCTCGGTCGAGAGCTGCCGACAACTGTTCGACGAAATGCCGGTGAAAAATTCGGCTCGTGGAATGTCATGATCGGTGCTTGCTGCCAGAATCGGTTGTATGAAGAGGAGATCGGATTGTTCCGGCGAATGTTCCGGTTACGAATTCGACAAGGTCACGTTGGTGAGCATCCTACCTGCTTGCGCCCATTTGGGTGCGATCGGCTTGGGCAAATGGATCCATCACCGTGGGAAGGAAGACGGCGGCATTTGCGTTGACCTTGGAACAGCCCTGATCGACATGTACAGCAAATGTGGATTTGTGGTCAAGGCAGAGGTGTTCGACGAAATGCGTGATAGGAACATCGTCACATGGAACGCCATGATCGGCGGCTTTGCCATGCACGACTGCTCCAACCATGCATTCGATCTTTTTGACAAGCTGCGGCGCTCCACTGTCCGACCAAACTACGTGACGTTCATACGCGTGCTGTGCGCTTGCATCCATGCAGGTCTGGTCGACAAAGGGCGGCACTACTTCACAATGATGAAGGAGAAGAACTCCACTGCACCCAATCTCCAACACTACGCTTGCATGGTCGACCTCTTCGACGGTGCCGGCCATATCGACGAGCCCGAACAGGTCCTAGACTCGGCCGCCCTCTTAGCTGCATGCACATGTAGAATAAAAATTTTAACTTTAACTAAATTATTCAGATGATAAAACCATCATCAATAAAACTTTTTTCAGATTAAATCATTAAGAAAATAAAATTTAATTACGAAAGCGTACCTGAATTTATAATAGCAAAACGATTCTTTACTTTTTTAAGTTTTAATCTTTCAAATTTTATACCGGTTCTCCAAAACATGATGGGGATACCAGAAAAAAAAATTATAGTGCGAATTCGGGGATCATATCGTATAATCGTATTTATCCTTATCTTTCATAATTCCAATTTAACCTATCATAAATTAGATATTACGAAAACGGTATCTACACATATTTATCCATACTCATCTTAAATATATGATATTTCCACATATTTATCTTAAATATTAATAACCTATTAACTTTAATTTTAATAGATCAATTTAATTTAGGCCTAAACCTTATTAATAACATGTGATATAATTATATATTTATATATATACATCCAAAATCTAACAGAATAACGTAAAGTTGGGCGAGAGAGTGATGAAACAGTTGGTCGAGCTCGAGCCCAGTGACTGCCACAACTACGTGATTCTATCCAACATGTACGCCGGCGCCGGCAAGGGGGACGCGAACGTGCACGGCAGCGTCGAAGATAAAACATCAAGGCATCCAAAAACTACCCGGATGCAGCCGGGTGGTGTCGGATTCCAAGATCCATACGTTCCACTCGGCCGACAGATCCCACCCGCTCGCCGAAGCTATCTACAAGCAGCTAGAGCAGGTGCAACGGCAGCTCAAATCGTCCATGTACGTGCCCAACACAGCACCAGCGCTCAAAAACTTGGAGGACGAGGACCAGGAAGAAGGGTTGAAAGTTCACTCCCAGAAGCTGGCTTTGGCGTTCGTCCTGGTCGCCGGCGACAACACCCCCATTCGCGCGGTGCAGAATCTCCGGGTGTGTGTCGACTGCCACAGCTTCATGAAGCACGTCTCCCCCGTCCTCACCCGGGAGATCATAGTTCGGGACCACAGCAGGTTCCACCACTTCGAGCACGGCTCTTGCTCTTGCACGGACTACTGGTAGTCACGCAAGTGTTGCATGCATTACATAAATATATCTTTTACATTATTAACGTATCTACTCTTTCTATTAGTTATTTGTAAGAGGGCTCGGATTAAAACAAGAGATTTAATTAATTAAAATATAATAAAAACTAATAAATTAAATTATTATAATTTACTTTCCTATTTAATTAGAATCTACTTTTTCAAATCAATATGAATTTATATCGAATATATATTAAACGGCATCTCTTGCTATTTAGTATCATTACCCAGGAGTGATAATTTGATCGTAAGTTAATGAAGATTGGGATTTATTAGTTAAAGTGTAAGGGCATTGGTACCTCCAAAAACATGCGGGGAAGACCCAGCCCACGAGTCAATACGTGTCAAAGACATACAACTACTTACTACACTTCCTTTCCAAAGTCCTAACCAAATCCGCCCAGTTAATTATCGCCCACTGTTTAAAGTCACTAATAATACCAAAAATTGAACTTGGACTTATGACGGCTTCTCAGGCTCCCGTCTCTTAGCTGCATACTTTTTAACTAAAAGTCTGATCTCATAGTGATTCTCGTATAAAATTCATAGCGAAATCGGTTCAATTTAATCTTCTTTGAACTTTGCTCGATTAAAATTTCAAAGCCATAAAAAAACTATTTGTCATTAATATTATCATTGGCTAAACCCAGACACGGTTTTTAGATTAAAAAATCCGACTAAAAGTGAAACACAAATGCAAATAATGTCCTGCTCCAAAGACTTTGGGCATAAGACGTGGATATGTAGCCCGTGTCGGACCGGTTTGGGTACCATAATCCAAAAACATCGCAATTGTTTACCTACTACGCCTCCTCTCGCGCTTGCCCGCAAAAGTAGCACAAATGCTGACCAACACCACTTTAGTCGCTTTATTTTATTATATTTATATATTATATTATATTATATAACTTAAATTTTGATTGCCCAATTACAAAACCTATAAATTAATAACATGTACACTTCAAGTTATTAAATGAGCCAGCGAGTCAAACTCATTATTTAAATTCGATGCGAATAATTTAGAGTTCGTTTAAACTAAATTCTAGATCGAATAAATTTTAAACATGTGTACTCAAAATCGATTTAAATATTTTTTTATTATTTATGTTTAATTTAAATTTAAATATATTTAAACTATTTAATTTTAACGAATTCAAAACCAATTCAATTATAAAATTAAAATTAATTTATAAATGATCGATTAATTAATAATAGTGTGTGTGCACGCACCATTAAAATAAAAAAATTATATGTGAATAATAATAATAATAATAATAATAATAATAATAATAATAATAATAATAATATATAAAATCTTACAAACCCGTACTCCAACGCCTCCCCGCTTTGATTACGGTCACCCGCGGCGACGACCGGCTGACATTGCTCCCATCTCCGATCCCAGCGAGGGCGAAACCTGCAAAAACACCAGGGTTTGCCCGGGACCCGAAAAAGTCAATGGCTTGATTCGTCGGCGGCGGTTGTTGCGGGGAGCTAGGGTTTTGGTCAGTAGTATGTGCTCTATTTTTTTTCTTTTTTTCTATTTTTGTCCTACCTTGCATTTGTCGTTGATCGCTGATTATAGTGTTTTGTTGTTGTTGTTGTTGTAGGTGGGTCGTGCAGGATTCGATGGTTTTGGTTTGCTCGTGGTTGGTGTGATTGGTTGGAGCCGGCGGTGTTGTGTGCGTCGTTTCTATGATTCTTTTGCTTTCTGTTCTTATTTTTTTGATGTTGTGTGGCGTGAATGATGCTTTGGTAGCTTGATTTGTTGCTTGGGGTTTGTGTGCGAGCTGAAACATGTTCTAATTGGAAGTCGCCATGCCTTTGTGTGATGATTGCGGGCCGAGTTTCTTGTGGTGTTGGGTTTTAATAGGTGCATTTATACTGG
The DNA here is from genome assembly GCA_033002965.1 of Piper betle. NCBI lineage: Eukaryota > Viridiplantae > Streptophyta > Magnoliopsida > Piperales > Piperaceae > Piper > Piper betle. The sequence goes on along the minus strand of JAURVB010002818.1, from coordinate 243,313 downwards.
TTTGCGTGATATAATATAATCATCAGTGGGTATTGCTATTGCCACCTTGAAATCTGACTGTTTGCGCCGTGTTCTGGAAGTGACTATTGGATTATTGACGGAGGTTCTCTGATCATCAAATGTCGTGTGTATCTAGTTGCTGAGCTACCTGTTGCTAGTGGCGTCTACTGTCTAGCAGTAGAAGGTATGTTGAGGTATGTTGGGGGATGGATTCGTTGTGAGAAAAGGCAGCTTTTTAAATTTAAGGACTAATTTAGTAACGTGCAAACGGAAGACAATTTTTATCCAACATGTTATCTAGGGCAATACTTGTATGTTCTTTGAACTCTCCAGAATTAATTTTATGGTCAAGTTTAGGTTCCATTTGTGGCTTAGTTTGAACTTTTTCAAGTAAAAAATGCTGAAGATTCTGGTAGATAAGCTCGTTTATATTGCATGTCGAGGGTATTCCCATAATGGCCTATGGGAAGGCACACTAAATGCCTTCCTATATTCCGTCTTTCATATTTCTTCATGCTCAACATTTGATTTAAGCAAGATGACATGTTTGCTTGTTTGAAAATGATACTTATTAGCATATGCATGACCACATTTTTTTCTCCATTCTCTTCTCTCAAGCTCCAGGAAAGGACCCTTAAGACCAGTGTTCACTAAATTTGTCACTGCTTGCGGTTGCAACGTTGTAATCATACCATATGGGTTGCATTGGTGTAGCATTTCAATTAAGTACTTCTCATATAACAAGTTTATGTGTCACTGATAACTGACTGCCTCGTGGCTGGTTGTTTGAATGGTTTATATATGCTTGAAATATTTATCTTGTAGTTTCAAATATCAGGCATTGCATCTAAAAATAAACATTGTATTATGTTTATTGCTGGTAAGTCAGTTAATTATGTATCCTATTCTGAAGATGTACTAATTTAGATCTATCTTACACCAGGTTGGCTGATATTTCCCATATTGGAAGATGATACTTTTCTTCCTTAAATGGAAGGCTTATATCATTATTCAGATCTCATGTCTATTTATCAAAGCACTGCAGAGAAATCTGGATTCTCTAAATATGGGTTCCTTCTAAGTGAGTTTTGAATCATATTTCTCAGACCTTATCTATACAGAGTTATTTCTTTTGTATCATGCTATGTAGCTGATTTTTAACTGAGATATATTAGATGTAGTTAGATGTAGTATGATTTCTTCATGGTTGCTTTTATTCTAGATTGTGTATAATTGCCCTTTTTTTTAATAATTCACGAAATGACCTAGAATTGTCATTATTGCTATCATTGATCATAATGCTAACTTTTTTGTTGTTCTGTTTTTCTGAGAAAACTCTTAAGACTTTACCTTTATTGAATGTTTGCTTCACCCTTTTATACCTTTTAGAATGACAACAAAGTTTCCAATGAGATTGGTGGGAAGTGATGGAGGGGGAAACTGGGTGTCAACAAATGAAGCATCAAATATGGTGTCATCTGACAATAGCATTGCTGCCGAGGACTTGGGTTTTTTGTTTGGGAACCACATGCTTCATGGAAATGTGAAGAATGCTATCCCTAATCGGAGTGGTAGTGCACCACCAAGTATGGAAGGGTCATTGGCTGCTATTAGGAACTTTGTCGATCCCCAAAATGCTCACACACATGACAGATTTGCAACTGTAAATACTTCAATAGAGAATCTTGATTCCGAAAAAAACTCCGTTCTGATCCAGCGTACTTGGCTTATTATCTGTCCAATGTAAACTTGAATCCAAGATTGCCTCAACCACTTAATTCAAGGGAAAATAGGCATCTGGCACACCATATTGGTCATTTTGGAGGTAATAGAGTTCTGGGTTCACTTGACGATAACACAAATGGGTCGTTATGTATGTCACGAACTTCTCTTTCACCACATAAGGAGGAGCCAGAAGATGATAAATCACCTACTCATACTTCTGATGAGTGGCCTGAAAATCTTGAAATTCTTTCAAGAGGCTTTGAAGCCTCCCCAGCTGGTCGGCATAAAAGCTTGGTGGATCTGATTCAGGTAGATATGTTATCTTCCAACGCTGCTGCATCCAATTTTTTATTGTTTAGCTGCTAAATGTAAGTAATACTGCCCGAGTAATATTTTTTTCTTTGATAGTTAAAAGATCCAAATATTTTAGAGTCGCAGGTTGAAGGCATTTGGAGTTTTCCAACTCTTCTCAACCTGTTTCTGTTTGTATTGATGGGGAGTCATCTTGAGTTGGCAATTTCTTGGAAACAATTTACAGTCATTCTGTTTACTACAATTATAAAATATAAATGTATGAACTATTAATTTGATAGGCTCCGCATCTTCCAGGAGGATTTTCCACGTACTCCTTCTCCTGTGTTCAATAAATCCCGCTCCCCCTGCCTGTCAACACCAGAAGGAACAGGTTCTCAGGAGGCACATATAAATTACTTGAATGAAGTTTCTTTGAGTGCTATTAATCTGCAGGAGAAGAATGTCACTACTGTGGGCCACGGTGGTCTGCCAGGTGTGCGTGCTCTCAAATCCTTCCGCAGTAGTGATTCTGCTGTTGCTGAAACTGACATGCCGAGAAGTCCTGATCTTGGTTCACTAGGCGAATCAAGTAACATTCATGAGGAAATTCAAGGAAGTGATGGGGCGAACCTGGATTCTGATGGCTCTGCTCTGAAGATGAAGGGCCTTACTATCTCTAATCTGCCTGCTCCACTAGTAAATCAACTTGAACAGCAGCATCTCACTCAAAATAGTATACCGCAGCAGTATTTGCAGTCACAAGTTGCTTACCAAGCAGGGCCTAGGGCTCATATGAGCGATTTTTCATCACAGCGATCTTATATCGGCATGATGGATCATTTATCTCTTGGTCCATCCAAGTTGTTCTCAATGGAGGGGCAACCAGTACTCCAAACTTCTGGTCTTTCACCGCCGATCTTCGCAACTGCAACTACATATATGGCTTCTGGTGGTCCCTTTTACTCGAACTTGCAGCCGTCATCTGTTTATAGTCCACAATATAGCGTGGGCGGATTTCCTTTAAGCCCTAGCCCTACTCTTATGCAACCATATTTGACTGGATTTGGCCCCCATGGCTCAATGCCAATGGGTTATGATAGCTCCACTGGTACTGGGTTCAATACACATCCTGTGAGCATTTCAACTGGAGGAGCACTTGCTCCTGGAGTAGATATGCCACAGTTGTACAAGTATTATGGTCAGCCAGGGTTATCATTTCAGCATTCACTTGCGGACCCTCTTTATGTTCCCTACTTTCAGCATCTATCCGAGGATGCACAAAATTTAGCTGGTCCATACGTTCCTCCCGTTTCAAGGGGAGGCATGAGTGGAAGTCAAGTTGCTTATGCTTCTCCAAGAGGTCCTTCGCGTCCTGTTTTTATGGATCATGCATTGCAGTTTTCTAGGACCAGTCCATCAAGTATAATGACTCCAAGAAAAATGGGTATTCCTAATCCAAGTCCGTATAGAATTCCACCAAGCATGGGTGTTTTAATGCAATATCCAACCTCTCCTCTTGCGAGTCCTGGCCTTCCTGGGTCACCATTGACCGGGATGAGTATGCATGGAAGGAAGGTTGAAAGTGCCGGATCTCCTGTGAGTACCGGCAGGAATTCTGGAGCATGTAGTGGATGGCCTGGACAGAGGATGACAGATAAAATTGATGATCATAAGGCATTTTCTTTCCTTGAAGAGTTGAAATCAAGTAAAACTCATAGATTTGAACTTTCAGATATTGCTGGACGTGTTGTTGAGTTGAGGCAAGCTTTTATAGGAATTTGTTTAAATGAATTAAACTGTTATCTGCATATTAAGGTTATGTAAACATTTGTGTTACCAGCGCGGACCAACATGGGAGTAGGTTTATTCAGCAGAAGCTTGAAAATTGTAGCGTTGAAGATAAGGCAGCCGTTTTTCAAGAAGTTCTTCCTCATGCTTCTACTTTAATGACTGACGTCTTTGGAAACTATGTTATCCAGAAGGTATATCATTATCAAAGTTTCCTATTCTATTTGAGAGGGTGTTCGTTTTTTACTCTCTCCCCCTCCCCCAACTCCTTGCCCCCCCCCCCGACCCCCTCCCCTTTTTGAGGTTGACATTTTATAATGTGAGCTGAGTGTTTCTCAATAATCTGTAGTTTTTTGAGCATGGAAGCCTGGAACAGCGGAAAGAACTTTCAAAACAGCTTATCGGGCGTATTTTAGCTTTAAGTCTTCAGATGTATGGTTGCCGTGTTATTCAGAAGGTATTAAATGTTGATGTTGATATTAATAGATGGAACTGATAACTTTACCCTCTGGAATTGTAAAGAAATGTTATTCTGCTTCCTTTTAAAGGTTAACTGTGTCCTTCAAGTAGGTAACTAGTTATTATCTTCGGCAACGTTCATTTGTTTTCTACGCAACTAGTTGTGCTATTATTAGTATATTATGCATGTACTTCAGTAATGTGATTATCGTCTTGCAAGTGTCTGATGGCAAGGAACAAGTATAGAGTACTTCAATTGTTTTTTATTTTAGGAATGATTGAGATGCTTTTTTTACAGCATAATTGTATGCTACTGCATGTGTATCTAATGGTTGTCATGTTTTTTTACCTTTGACAGGGTATTTCTTTCTTATAGGGAAGCTTATAGGTGACACATTTAATAAAAATTTATTATCATGTAGACTAAAAATTTTGTGGCACTAAGCTTTCGTTTGTGGTAGTTGTGGAAACTTAGAAACGGTAACAGAATTTTATTGTAATTTTGATTACAAAGCAGTAAGGAAGGAAAATAACCTAGATAATTGAACTGCTACAAGTGGAATTATCAAAGAGTACTGCTCGCACCTTTGTAATGTGTCTTCATGTCTGTTCTACAATGCTCTCATTATCGGAAAATCATTATTTGCATGATGATGAGTATTGTATTTACTTTAGGCTTCTTAGTGTTGTTTTAAGCAGATGATCAAGTATCAGAAATTTTGAACAGTAAGTATTAATATGCAGGAAGTCACTTTCTTACAGAGTTGTTTGACTTCTGATAGTGAAGATCCTTGCATATTTTACAAAGGAATTACAGTACTTTTGGAGGATTTTAAACAATACTAAGATGCGAACTTCTCATTTTTATTATCATTGGATTACTTAAAAATATTCCCAACTCTAATGATGTAGCTAGTTATTACCATCAATACAGGGCAGTGCTTGCACAAGTTTGAGGACATTATGAATCAGATCACAGAACTTGGTTGAACTGAACTTTCATGTCATGTCCAGGATGGTGCATTATTTTCTTGGCATGCTGCTGATATCAATATTTTAAGTTGATTTGATGCTTGAGATGCAGGCACTGGAAGTTATCGAGCTTGATCAGAAAACAGAGCTTGTCCATGAGCTTGATGGGCACGTTATGCGATGTGTGCGTGATCAAAATGGGAATCATGTCATACAAAAATGCATCGAGTGCATACCTACAGATAAAATTGAATTTATAATATCTGCTTTTCGTGGTCAAGTTGGAACACTGTCTACACATCCTTATGGTTGCCGAGTTATCCAGGTAATCTGCAGACAACTTTTGTAAGGATGATGCAGTGTGCTTACCTTTTCCTTTGTAATGTCTTTGTTTTATAATCTCCATTTCCCTGCGTATTTTAGAGAATTCTGGAGCATTGTACTGATGAGCAGCAGATTCAGTGTCTAATTGATGAGATACTTCAGTCAGTTTGTTCTCTTGCTCAAGACCAGTATGGAAACTATGTTACTCAGGTACTGTGGCTTTGCTTGTCTTTCTTGGCATTTAATTGAAGGTGAATAACATTGTACAATAGGTTAATATTGTGCTTTAATCTAAAAATTGTAAGTGTTTGTATTGTTGTGGGTGCAAGTATTTTAAAATTACCAATTCTAAACTTGTTTTTGCATCTTATGCAGCACCTCTTGGAAAGGGGAAGTCTCATGAAAGAAGTCAGATTATTAATAAATTGGCTGGGCAAATTGTGCAGTTGAGCCAGCATAAATTTGCTTCCAATGTCATTGAAAAATGTTTAAAGTTTGGCGATGTTGCAGAACGGGATCTGTTGATCGGTGAAATAGTTGGACAAACGGAAGGAAATGATAACTTATTGGTAGGTATTGTGCTGTGTGTTCATTCATTCAAATGTGAACTTCAGGATTCTTCTGAATTACTTTTTCTTGGTTTGTCTTCTCATTTACTAACGTGTGTGTATATATATATATATATATATAAAACATCCTAGGGACCTGTTGCATTTACTATATGAAAATCCTACGACTTGTTACACACGAGATTCATTGTCATTTTATCTTTTATGTAGAGATCATGTGTGCTTGATTATTCATTGCCTTATATGCAGATAATGATGAAAGACCAGTTTGCAAATTATGTAGTACAGAAAATTCTTGAGACATGTACAGATGAACGAAGAGAACTGTTGCTTGACCGCATAAGAATTCACCTTCCTGCGCTGAAGAAGTATACATATGGTAAACACATTGTTGCACGTGTTGAACAGCTTTCTGGCGAAGGTCAGAAATCATTTTACACCTTTTTTTGGAGTATTCGTTTTAATTTGATATTGCTTTCCAGCAAATATTGTATCTTCCTGCCGCCATTTTGATCATGGGCCTTGCATCCGGTTCTTTGGAGTTGGTTATTTCTTGCAAATTTATCTACTAACTCAGCATCATCTAATGCAGAAACGAACCTCTCTGAGCAATGATAGAGCGAAAGATGCGGAGCCAAAAAATAATCTATTTCCTGTCAGTTACACAGGCAGCTGATTATTGCTTGTGATCAAAGATTCAAACATCGATAGGCCGTAAGGAGCGAGCGGTAGGCTTAGGAGGGAGGTTTTCCATGTATCTAAAGTAGCATAGCCCTCGATATGTAGGAGACTGTACAGCAGCGCTGCATTGCAGCATTCGGTGTGTATATATATATATAAAAAGTATGCCAGATGTGATGTAGCAACCGAGAAATTGGGAGATATATGTGCGTCCATTTTTAACCTTCCGGAAGATGTGCTCATGTAGATGGAGAAGTGTTCATTCTCGCTCGGAACAAATCTACGCTGCGCTTGAAGAGTTGAGCCATTGCCTTCAATAAAAAAATTAATGGCATGTTTCAGGGTAAAGAAAAAAGTACTATTCAAACGTAAATAGTATATATAACCCACCGGTAAATTGTGAATAGAGCATAATCATATCAATCAATCGTAAAGTCCTTTAATACAAATCCAGGCTATTTCAAAGACGCCTCATGTTCACCAATGGGCGGCTCAAATGGTGACTGGAGATCTGTTGCCAAGGCTCAGGGCAACGCCACGCAGCACAAACCATAAAATTGGCCGCACCAACGTCTATACACTATAAAATTGGGTGTTGCCGACTTTTTCAAACAGAATCCAACACCTCGCACTTTTTCTTCCATCAGAAGAATATCACCTCACATGACATCTTGAATCTTAAATAAACTGAATGTCGTCGTAATTGCAATGCAAAAGTAAACATCAACGCCAGAGGATAATATATTATCAGTGCGACATGAACCACTTCATATATATAAATATGACCAAGGTTTAGCACCTCACAGCTAGGAAATTCTGCATGTCAATGGAAAAAGCATCCCAACATTCAACAAAATTATGGAAAACTCGATTGGCAAATTAATCAAACAGCGAGAAACCCATGTCATCGTCACTCTCTTCTTTCTCTTCTTTCTTCTCCTCAGCTGGAGGCACCTCTGCCGCTGTCCCTCCTGAGCTAGCTGGTGCAGCTGCAGCACCTCCACCTCCAATGAATGCCCCACCGCCGCCACCTCCAATAATCACCTAAACATCAAAAACGGCAGCAACATGTCAAAATGCAGGTGAAATATAAAATATTAGACTACTTAAGTTTGAAAACCGATTCATTTCCAAGTTTCCAAGAACAAACTCTTCAATCTAACAAATTCTTACAAAAAAGCAGCCTCAGGGGATGCATAACACATGCTAAATCAGAATCACATGAGAATATCAAAGTAAATGCAAAAGTCATCAATTTTTGGAGAAAAAGGCTAAACGGACAAGTAATATAACTACCTCTATACATTTCGAATGAACAGCTGTTATGACCTCTCTACATTTATAAGTTAGAGGCAAGGGTTGCAATATTTCGATCTATCTCCAATATGTTTGCGACATATCTATATCTTTGAGTTGCCAATAGGATATCGGAGTGCGATATTTATATTACCTTAATTTTAGATATGTTCACGCTGTGTAAATGATATCTCAGTGAAAGAAGACACTCAAAGTAGGATTTCAACAAGATGATTTTTGATTGAGCAAATTACACAAATTCTTTATAAAATGAAGACAATGGTGATGATCTTGAAAAATGGGTTGGCGCCTCTCTTGTTTTTATGCATTATATTTTGCATAATTATCTATATTTCTTGTTTGGGGTTCACATTCTATCATTTATATCATAGTATGATCCATATATGATATAATACATGTTACCTGTATTATTATCTTTGTTTTAACTAATATTCTTCTTTTTATTCTACATTTGTTACTACTAATTTTATCATTAAGTTAGTTATAGTACTATGAGAAAAATTCCTGATATCACCAGCATGTCTCTGATATGTCGTCTCCCTAATTGTCCCGCACGATGTCAATATCCAACATAGGAAACCTTAGTTAGCAGTGCTTTTGCGATTATGTCAAATATGCAATACTCAATAAAACAGGAACAAGTAGGGTTTCAAGCCTTCTTAAAAATGTATCATTCATCCATCCAATGTTGTCAAATTAGCTAATATAATCAACAATTTAAATATATGCTCACAGGCTTACAATGACACCCAGTAGTGGACAAAAAAAGAATATTACAAACCCATCATCTTCACCTAACTACTTACATTTGATAATATGATTACAGAAACCAAAATCAGAGTCGCCAGATTTTTGTATTAGCCTCGACAAATGACAATAAAACATACACCCAAAACAAAGGTATCAATTTATAAACACAATTCAGCGATAATTTCATTGATTTTGACACCTCACTAACACAACTCTGGTTATTATCATCAACACCATATAAATTAACACAGATAAATTCGTACAAGTAAAAGTAAAAAATCTCCAACCCATTATATGCCACACTAATCTTAAATTCAGGTATGATCCATCAAACACTGTCTACCACTCCATTCACTTCAGAAAGCAAAATTGAAATTAAAAAACAACCACCACCTCAAGTTACAAAATAGAAAATGCTAAAAATCAAAACTTTCTGGTATAATCTATCAAATGCTCTCCACGTATCCATTCACTTATAATTAAAACAGCAAAACTAAAACAGCAAAAAAAACCCATCAACAACAAGATTGAGCTGCTGCACGTAAGAAATTGTACAAATCCCAACTTTCCATGATACTAATAATAACAGAATCAAACAATGAACTAAGTGACCTGAACATTCAGATATGATCCATAGTAAATACTCCAATTCTTCATTCAATTCGGGGGAAAAAGAAACAAAATTGATAAAAATAATACTGAGCCACTACATAAAAAAAGGGGGCTAAAAATCCCAACTTTCCCGCATAGAACGAAAGAATATGCCACAAGAATCGAGCAAATCACCTGAAAAACAGCAGAACAGGGCGTGATGTACGAAAAGGAGGACTGGACTCCGCCGGAGGAGTCGGAAGAAAGCGCGGCTTGGACCAGCCTCCGCTGCAAGTCGAAGGTCGACGAAGCCGAGGCCTCAAGGTCGCCGGCGTGCTGCTTGGCCGTCCATTCCCCGCCGGAACTCCTGCAGACAAAGGTGAAAACTCCCATTATCCGCTCCGATCGCTCGCCGCCGATCCACCAACTTCATCCTCCCCGACCACTTCTATACCATTTAAGCAGGCCAAAAAACCTAACCCTAACCCTAGAACCCTACTGCAACACGGCCCATTAAAGGAAGGAATAAGTGGGCCTTGAAAATCTGAAGAAAGCCCAACCTGGATCAGCTACGGCACAAAAATAATTTTTCTATCATTAAAACTATCTTATAAATGTATAGCGTATACAAACATTATATTATATGGGTTACATTTAAAATATATTAATTAATGGCATATATAAATAGCATACAAAATTAAATTATACCAGTTAGACATTCCATGCCTAAGCATTATACTATACATGCATAAACATAGTGGATATCTAATTGTTTTTTAATGAAAGCTCAATTATTGGAGATTATCAATATAATAGAGATTTTAAATTCGGGTAAAAGTTGGGCTCCAATTTCATTAAAATTTTTAATTTTATCTACTCCATGTAATATCATCTGTCTTACAATTCGTATGCTACATATAATGTTCGAATGTCAGTTCTAAACGGAGAAAGAAGCACCTCCTGACAGAAAATGAAAATGTGGCAGCCAGATAGCCCAGAGTGGAGAAAATGTCAGCAGGAAGCCCCCAGTTGAAACATTGTTGGAGTGGAGAACACTGATGGAAGCCCCTGCATTGCATTAATCTTTACCATCCAGAAACTCCCCGCTTTGTGCGAACAACCAGATGAAAGGACAGCTAAAACTGATGCGCGAATAACCAGATAAAAGGACAGCTAAAACTGGCTTAGCCGAAATGCAAAAAGAAACTAAGCTAGATACAAGAGGCTACCACACTTCATACGGAGACGAGGCAAAAACTCAAAACAATCTCGTTACGGTTGTGAGAAGAAGTAATTCTGAAAACGGGTTGCTTTTGATTGAAAATTTAATCAGTCAGACCGGCATCACCCTCCTTTGTTTGGAAATACAGGGAGTGGAAAAATCTTCATCTTTCAGCTAAAATATTCCTTGGAGCCACAGATCTGGGCAAATATCCCTAGTCAGAAGTTAAACCAAACTATCATCACATATACAATCACAATATTCTCAGGAAAAGCATAATAAAATCAAACATATTAACATCAAATTTGCACTGGCATATTTTTTTATTGACTAATTTAACAACGTGGAAAGCACATTCCAAAAGGGTGCACGTAGAATCCCCAGCATGGTGAAGACTTTGCATTTCTTCCCTAAGGAAGAGACATCTACATGATACATTCATAATAAATAACTTAAAAAACATAAAAAAATTGCTACTACCATTGAAGATGCGGTCTGGAGGACTTGTCTGGAGACGAGCATGCCGAAGAAGATCCTGCAGGAAATGTACCATGTCTCTTTGCACAGCCAGCTTTAATGGGATCAACAACAGGCTCTGGAGCTTCATTTTCTCTTGAAAATGTGACTGGCCCAAATGAACCAAATTTAAGCCGATTGGGTGGAGAGCCCAGGTTATTGTTTGTGCGTAAGGGATCAATGACATTAAAATGCTTCAAAACAAAGGGATTGATTCGCAAATATATATCTCAAATTTTTATTTCACTTATAACCAAATTACATATTAAAATTTTTTTCGGATACTATTTATTTTATTGACATAAATGCTTTTGATTTAATTTTAATTTTTTTCGAACATATTTTTTTATGTTTTATATAATAAATAATATTTCATTTATTTTCAATAAATATTCATAATAAAAATATATTGGATAAAATAAACGTTTTAATTTTTAATGAAATGTGACAATTTCAAATTAAAATTTTGAACATTTAAATATATATATATATATATATATATTTATTTTTATTTTTGATGCCCTAAAATTTAATTCTTTTTTAAGTGTCCAAAATTCAATAATTTTTTTTTGTTTTTTAGTCATCAATAATACAGTTTTAAATTCTATTTAATTTTTATTAGTTAATTTTTTATTTTTATATATAAAGTTTGTAAAAATTATAAATTTTATCAATTATATAGTTTGCTATTAATAAAAATAAATCTTATGAGTATTTTGTCATTATATAAAAAATGATAGAATTTAATCATAATTGATATAAAAATTTTTAAAAAGACTATTTCTAATATAGTTTTATACATTTGACTATTTGTAAACAAAAAATTAAAATCCGGTTATTTTTATATATAACGTTAATAAAAATTTTAAATTCTATCTGTTATATATTTTGGTATTAATAAAAATAAATTTTATGAGTATTTTTATCCTTACATAAAAAATAATAAAATTTAGTCATAATCGATATGAAAATTTTAAAAATGATTATTTCGGATATAATTATATACATTTGGTTATTTGTAAGAAAAAACTTTGAAATCGGACTATTTATAATATTTTCTTTTAATCAATTTCCAAATAATTTCGAGTGTTTACGAGTTAGTCCCCCGGCCCTAAATCAATAAATTTATTAAAACACACATAAATCACTTTTCCTAGAAATGCGCAAGTTTTAAAATTTTTACCATAATTTTAAATTTTAAAATGCATATTACGTGGCCGGTGTTAGGGGGTCCTCCACATACGCCCAGGCGTACGTTTAAAAATCTCCCTCTTCGTCAACCTTTGGTCGTAGAAGTGTGATCGGCAGCGGCGGGCGTCGGCGATGGAGGGTGGGCCGGAGAAGGGGAAGGCGGCGGTGGTGCTGATATGCGGGAGCCTGGTGTACTACCACTGCGCCTACCGCAGCTCGAGCCTCGTCTCCCTCATCTCCGACGTCTTCATCGTCCTCCTCTGCTCCCTCGCCATCCTGGGCATGCTCTTCCGCCAATTGAACATCTCGTACCTCCTCCTACCTCATCCTCTCTTTTTTCGGCCATTCTTGCTTTTATTTATGTGATTTATCACTGTTTATAATTCATCGGTTCCCAAAACTCAATTCGCTTTTATATATGTTAGTTGGATGCATTTGATTTGAAATTTATGTTGGATTAGGTTTGATTATTCCATTCTGATTATGATGCGATTTTGCTTGTGAATTGTCGTCCTCTTAATAATTCGTATAAATTCCAACTAACTCAATTTCTGCTTGCTAATTGGCAGAAACGTGTGTAGTTAATTTTCGTCTTTGTTAGTTGGATGCATTTGAAATGAATATTGGATTAGGTTTTAGTTTTCTACATTGATTTTGGTGCAATTTCGCTTGTAAAGTCTCGTTCTATTGATTCGATTGCTCCCGAAACCTTGATTTAAAGCTGTTAAAAGCGGCAGAAACGGGGGTGGTTGTTTTTTATTTTTTATATTCATTTGAGAATTGTTGTATTGGGTTTAAGTTTTCTGTTCTTTGGGTATTTTCTGTTAGGGTGGAACTTTTATATTTTTGTAGGACTTTGGAAGCTTTCAATTATTAGATGGAATTGAAATGGTTGTTGAGGTTGAGCTTGTAATTATTCTTTGGCGATTTTATGTGATTGGAAAATTTTGTAGGGTGCCTGTGGATCCACTTGAGTGGCAGATTTCACAAGATACTGCTAATGGGTTTGCTGCTTGCATGGCTAACACGATTGGTGCCGCTGAGTCTGTTCTTAGAGTTGCTGCTACTGGCCATGACAAGAGGCTTTTTATTAAGGTTTGATTGATTCCGAAGATTTCCAATTTTATTTTGCAGGAGTTATTTATTTCTAGAATTAACTTTCTTGTTTTTTTATATGAAATGGGTTTTTTATTTGGAAGTGAGGACACTGGTGAATTTATTGACATACCGTTCATAGAGAAAGGGTACTGCAAAATTTAGCATTTCTAGTTAAAATTGTTATGAGCGTGAGTTGTTTGTATAAATTGAGAGAAAACTACACACTAGAGAAACACGATTGGTGGTCAGTTTATCTTGCTATTAGTGCTTTGCTTGTTTCTTATCTGCCATAATTTTATTATAAGCTGGATCAATCCCCTGCTTCTTGATATAAATATTGTTGAATAGCAACTTTTGTTGTTGCCTTTATAGTTGTTTTCGAAATTGGTCACTTAGGTACATATTTTACTATCTTGAGCTTGCTTCTTATTTTTGAGCTATTACTTGTGATATATAGCATGCACAAGGAAGCTAAGTGGATGATAGTTATGGACATTGTGTGTATAGCAGCTCAAATATTCACAAGTAGAAGTTCGGATGTCTAGAGAAGAAAATTGTGGAAATATGCATTTGTTCTATTGGTGATTCTAGATAGTGCGAATGTTGCCTTTATTCTACTTTTTGCAATCTTCTGCTCGACTTGTGTTTTACTAGAAATTGTTACTAGCATTACTTATTCTGCAGGTGGTTGTCATTCTCTATTTCCTCTCTGCATTAGGGAGATTGGCATCTGGAGCTACTGTTGCTTATGCTGGTATCTATTAGACTGACTCCGCACACTAACTCATATATATTATTTTGGATCGCTACAAAAACAGTTTATAGCAAGTTAAAATTAATTTTCAGTTTTTTCTTTTTTTCTTGGCAGGGCTCTGCTTCTTTTGTTTGTATCTTTTGTTCCAAAGTTCGCAAACAATTAACTCTTGCCCCCCTCAGTTTATTAAAAGGCGTGATTCTACTGGAGCTCAGGATTCAAACCAGTAGATGGAACACATGCTCTCCTTCATCTGTTTCCCTTTTGTGACGGGTGTTTTTCTTGTAAACATTGTCAACGTCGTATTTTAAGTCAAGGGGAGATAGAAGTTGTAAATAAAATTTTGTTTTTTGAGAATTACATAAACAAGTTTGAGCAGACCTTACAAATTTACTTGACAAGAATACAGTTATCCTTGTGGTTCTGTAATGATAGTTTTTCTTGGGAAATTTCATTTCAGTGAAAAAAAGGAATTTAGAGCATAATGGACGCTCTCATATCTGTACTACTGCTTTATCCGAATGAGTTTGATCATATAGAGATTGTCAAGAACTTTGAATCTTAGGACGTCTACATATGTTACAGTTTTCTGACTGAATTTGAGTGGAAGATTCTGTGTTACTTGGTGCTTTGATATAACATGTTGTTCTTTAAAACACTTCTTGTCTTGTCTATTTTCTGGTACAGGGAGTGATCTTTGAGCCAGACTTAACTCTGCCTCGGAATTTTCTTCAGGTTGAGAGTTATTTTCCAGCAACTGGTTCCGTGTGCTTCTGCAAGTGCTGGCGCAGTATGTACCTGCCTGGTATATTACGCTTATTATCCATGCAAATCTGCGGTTAGGATGTTTCTATGACTTATCTGACCATTGGCATGAACAGCAGTGCTAGCCATATACTTATGTATATGTTCATCTGAGATTTTAGTTGTCCAAAGTGAGTAGCATGACTTATAAGTAAACATCACTCCACGAAGTAGGCTAGGGAGTTTTAGCCTTTACATTTAAACTTATCATCTTTTCTAGTATCTTGCTTTCAAGATAGTTTTTGCATCTTTCCATAGTTGACTTTCTTATTAGTGGCATTAATAAGGATCCATTTAGGAACATTTTGGTTTTCATCGTCACTCTGGTGTCAATGGTAAATAGACAAGAGAATAAAGAATGGCCACTTCTTTTATCGGTTACATTGCACTGGAAAATGCAGAGAAGCATTTTGCCAACCGAAATTTATCGGTGAAGTGGAATAAACAGGCATATATGTTTGTTGTACTTGTACTACCGCCTCTGTCTTTGTTTTTCTTCTGTTCAAATGTTCAATCCATTCTTTATTCTCATTGAGGTGGAAGACCTTTATTTCTACTTGATGTTGGTAGGTTTTCAAAGTGGGTTCTCCACTAAGATACAATCCAACCAGACTCGAATGAGGGCCATGAGGATGCTTGCACAAGGCTTTTGTTTCACCTGATTCGGCCTTATTATATTGGCAGAAACAGAGCTCTGTTGGTTATGCCAGCGATCTCTGTTGATTGAATATATTTATAATAGTTGCTACCTATTTCTATTACTATATCTGTTTATTCTAAAGTTCAGCACTCTATCAAGGTACCACAATTGGTTCCATGTCCGGGTGGTGAACCAGTGTTGCTGGTGTCTCTTATTGACCCAAATTATGGTACAAGCATGCATCAATGAAGTTGCTGAGTCACAATATTAGAGGGCTTACATATTGAAGTTGTAAAAATGCTTACCTAATTAACAACTGCATATATATACATTTAGTAGCCATTATAAAATAACATGCAATATCTGGCTATTATTTAAAAAGAAAGCGTACTAATTTCATGTCTTTAACTGTAAGCTGCCAGATCCGATACCAAAACTTCCCTCGTTAGCATCAGTCCGGGCCGATCGAGCAGGCTCTAATTGGTCACTTAACTCATGGTCAATTTGCGCATGTCATTTGTGGCGTTTGACCTTTCTCATAATCAGCAACTACCAGCTTACATGACAGTCTAGTAGCTCATAATCACATAGCTCAAGATTGGTAATGTACTTTGGTTTGATCTTTCTCAAACACGTTTCTGGTCCATCAATATAATTTGATTATTACTCAAAAGGGTATCGTAGCTACAAAAAGTTTTCAATCTTGGATGAAATCTAAAAGCGTAAATGACATCTTAATAGATCGGCACACTGTGAACTGCTTGGATTTAGTATGGAAGAAGATACATCGACCACACTCGACAACAATCATTGTAGAGTTATACAATTATTCGTGTCTTCATTCCCATCAACTTATAAAACCAGCTTCTAATTACGTACTTTCGTTTAGAAAGTATACGAGTAAAAACTGGTATGATCAAAGGGAATGACACCATCATAATGTGGAAGGTTGTGGCAATCAAATATAGTCGTATTGGATCCAATCAACATTGTAACTGTTTACCCATACTTCGCTAGCCATCAATTTTGCACCCTTTCCAACAAGCTTCTCATGGCGTTACAAATCCGTCGTCGTCCCCAGCCTGCTGCCCCCTCTCCCTCTTCCCACAACACCTGCACACAACGTCCAGGTTGTACAGCACCGGCACCATCATCATGTTGCACAAGAACACCGGCACGGGCCCGAATATCCACAGCAGCAGCGGCAGAGCCGCGTAGAAGAGGCGGTTGCCGACGGTGTTGAGCACGGAGCCCTTCTCCAGCAGCTGTGAGATGTACTCCGGCGACACCACCGACGAGTAGTCGGCGTCCGGCGGGGTGTTGATGAGGAAGTTCACCTGGTTGATGAAGCGGATGGAGAGGGAGTAGCAGATGAAGGAGAAGAGGAAGAAGAGGAGGATCGTGACGTACTTAAGCGCCACCGTGAACTCACCGTGCGCGCCGTACACCGAGTCGCCGATCGGCTCCTTTATGCTGTAGGTGCTGCTGATCAGCGCCGCTAGCCCGGAGCAGAGCAGCACCGACGTCGTCGCCATCAACGTCGACCCCATGATCGCGTTCCTCAACGTCTGCACGACCAATATGTTCTTCTTATCATTGTCCTGCATCGTATAGATACATAGAAGTGATCAATAAATCAATATATAGTTAATATATAATATCATGGTGATCAAACTACACACATAGAAGGCTATGGTGTATATGAAACATTACCTTCATCATGGCAAAGACCCACAAGCGGCGGCCGATGGCATTGACGCCCATGATCGTCTTCATGGGCTGCGTTCGGACTCTTTGCCACAGCCATGCATGGTAGGCGAAGTTAACGAGCAAACCCAAGGGCACCAAGATCATGTCTAGATAGTACTTCCTCCACTCCATTTTTTTTCTAATGTGATGATGTATTATAACGTTGCCGACAACCAACAGCTCGGTGATGAGTAGAGCTAGTTTCATATACCACCTAGCTCGATCGGGCTTGGGGTGCTCTCACTCGGCAATCCAAACTTAGCATACCTAACTGGGCTATTTATACGTTCATTGGGCGGGGGCGCGGCGCGTTGAAGTGACAAGTCGTGCGCTGCAGGCGTTGGGGGTTGTGAAAAAGAGAGGAGCCTTTTGCATTTGTAAATCGACTTTGGACAATTGCGACATGGTCACTAGCTTCAACTTAATATAGTTCGTGGCTGCCTGCTCCTCTTTTTGTTCTATACAATCTTACACCATTCTGATCTTCCCTTTTGGCTGCTACCAAATAAGTATACCCCATGCGTTCTGCATGAATAATTTACGACTTTCATATTCATTTCATTGCATAATGCGGGTTAACATCTGGCCTAAAAAAAGCAGAACTTGACTAAGGCATAGAATAATCAGGTTCTGATCAATTTAGTGAGGAATGATCTGTTATGTGGGGATATTGATATTGTTGCGTGTGGTGGAAAGAGTGGGGGGATGGGTAAGTGAGAGTCTGACGAGGATGGCGCAAAAGGAGGTAAAGTTGAGGGGGTGGGGGGGAGGTTGGGTGAATGGTGTGAACGAAGATGAAGATGGCCGGCCATTTTTGGCACGAGAAGGATAGGTGTGGGGCGTGAGCAATGAGATGAGAGGAGGGGTCACCCGGGTGCACTGCAGGGCCTCCTACACCAATGCCGTACACGTCTGCAACGTAAATAAATCAAGTGCTGTGTGCATGGAACACATTTGGCGCATCCGCCACCAGGAAAACAGCCTTTATGTCACAGAAAATCTGCGCCTAAATATTTGGTGACGAATTTAGTCACCAAAATTTGGGGACGGGATAACTTCTTGGCAACGA
This sequence comes from Piper betle, assembly GCA_033002965.1. Taxonomy (NCBI): domain Eukaryota; kingdom Viridiplantae; phylum Streptophyta; class Magnoliopsida; order Piperales; family Piperaceae; genus Piper; species Piper betle. The sequence goes on along the minus strand of JAURVB010002818.1, from coordinate 224,800 downwards.
TGAAAAACATTTGGCCGAAATTATGGTTATAGCCAGGATGACCAGACACAGCCCCCACCGGATTCGGCCAAATAGACATATTTAGTTTTGAGTATATTTGAAAACCAATATGTTTGATCAAAATTATTACCTTTTGCTTATGTTTTGTGGTGATTGAAAATGACGATTGTTTATTTATATACACCAAATTTTACGTGTTGAGAATGTTTGAATGTTGTTATATAGGTTGCAAAATGTTTGGATGCATATTTGATTGTTAACGGGTTAAATTTTTTTCCCAAATTGGATTACACCTTTTGGATGTTTAATTTTTAAATTTTTTTAATTGTTTAAATTTTTTTCACAAAATCGGTGACAATTTGTTAAATGGTGTTAGTTTCGAGTATATGCCACGGTGGGTGATAGTTTGTCATCGAACTATTACCGAATTTTGTGGCAAATTTAAAATGGTGTTGAATTTGGGGCAAGTTAGACATGTTGTCACCGAATTTAGTCAAAAGAACCGATAGACCGAAACAAATAGTTGCAGGGACTTCTATCACTGAATTTTTGGTGGCTATTTTGGGTGACAACCTCCCTTTAATCACCTAAAATGGGCTTTTTGTCACCGAAAATGCTATTTTTCATCTAGTAATCTCATGTTTAAGAGAATGATTAGTATCAGCTTACATAACTTTTATTCCTTCGATTTATATTTTGAATGAAGAAAATATATAGCGGAAAATTTTGGCCGAGGGTTACGTTTTGCTCCGTATAATTAATTATTCTTTTGGAGCAGTTTGTTTTTTCTTTTTATCCCCCTTTTCATAGAGCAGTTTTAAGGAGAAGGGAGGGAGAGAGGCTAATTCTGGGAGCTTCTTCTCCAACCGAATGTCGTGTTTGAACCAACTTACTTTTATTCACCCAGGTAATTACCCACTTCTTCTTGTCTTCTTGTAATGGCGTGACCAAAGCTTTCAATATAAAACAATCTCATGTTGTCGGTTGCTAGTTTTCCCCTGAGTGGGCGACATTTATGCGCTTAAGTATCTGCTTTAACCTCGCTTACTTGCATGCAATGGGCATTCTTTATTTTGGCATAACAATGACAAGTTGGGCCAACAGCACTGGCTCTATATTCCAAATCTGAGATAAACAGCAACAGATTGATGCCTAATATGCTGTAATATTATTGCAGTACAATTGATGTCAAGGAAGAGGAGATCATCAACTAGAAGCTGTTGTATGGGGGACATATATACAATATTACTCCTTTGCTTAATTATAACAACTAAACATGTACAATCATATATCTATATAAGTAATATATCTATCATAGTTGAACAATTACCTAGCTTTATATGTTGGGTAGGATGCGATCAAAGTGGGCTCACATGTTGTGGCAATCTATAATATATAAGCAGATGTTACCATGATGTGTCCATATGTGGTTCCTCATCAACTCGGCCATGTAGAAGAGTGAAAGTTTAACCTGTCAACGATTAGAATTAATCTGTTTGGCTAATTATGATATTCATTATCCACTGTTAATTATTGTGGAAGGTAGTGTGTCCAAGATTAATGATTAATAAGCATAATGCAGGCCGTTCATGCGTACTTAAGCACTTATAACGTGTTAAACAAAGAATTATTGATCACACCAAAGTTTTAAAATCTTTATTGCGTTGATGGAGTCGGCTTCCGAGTCATGCCCAATATTGAATAAAAAAGCATTAATTACAAATTTAATTTGGAGTAAATTAAGCATGAATGCATTGGTATCTAGTAAGCTAATCATTTTCTAATGAGTGGATGGGAATTATTGATGGTATTTTCATGGGTTTTACATCTATATACATGTATAAGCCTGGGTTCAAAGTTTGGAAAGCTTATGAACAATTACCGGCGTGTACACCTATATATATATTTTGGGGAGTAGAGATCTACTTGTTCATGTGATCAGGACCATATCAGATGCTTCAAGACTAGCTAGCAATGTCTTCTAAAATATTTGACAGACATGCAGTAAAGATCTGCTTGTGTTGTGATATATTTCTTCTCAGCAAGGTCGTTGCAAGCACACATTTTTTCTTAAATTTTAAGTCCTTTCTTAGGTCAGTGAAGTAGGGAATCAGAAGATGCCACCACTTAAAACTTACATCGATTGTTGAACTTGGATGGCGAATCAGAGTATTATACTAATCAGACTCTTTAATTGCAACTGCTCCTTTCACTTTCTTTGAGTGATGGACAGTTACCAAGATCGAGAAAGAGCTATTAAACTATAACATTGAGCACAAAATTAGGGACCTTGATTGCATGTAACTTGTTTTGGGTACTCACCTGCAGAGAAAGGTAGATGATGGATCAGAGGAAATCCAAGAAGATCAGGGACGTCGTGATGCTACAACAGATGCTCAAGAAATGGAGGAAGCTAGCAATTGCATCAAGGAGTACTAACACTTCCACTGCTACTACATATGTGTCTTCTACTACGTACAGCTCATGTGGCAACAATGACAATAGTACTAGAAAGAGCTACAAAGTCTGGAAGAAGACTCTTTCCTCCTCGGATATCTCCCAAGATCAGACGGGCAACAAGAACAGTAGTAGTAACAAGAGCATCAAGTTCTTGAAGAAGACGCTCTCATTTTCAGACATCTCTTTGGCTGCAGCCTCTACTAGCGATTCAGTTCCCAAGGGATCTCTAGCTGTGTGTGTTGGGAAAGAGCTCAAGAGGTTTGTCATCCCAACCGAGTACCTTAGTCACAGGGCATTTGAGATTCTTTTGCGAGAGGCAGAGGAGGGATTTGGGTTTCAACAGGAAGGGGTGCTTAGGATCCCTTTTGAGGTTCCACTGTTTGAGAGGATTTTGGAATTTGTTGAGAAGAAGTGGCTTGCTTTCAGGACAGTAGGGTTAGGTACACTTGATGAAGAGAAGCACTTTCACATTATCAAGTAGAAAATCTAAAAATGTAATCCAACGTAAGAACGAATGGCAGGTAAATCCCCAAGACCTTCCTCTTTCCAAGAGGCATTTCTTCTATTTTTCTATCGATCTGATTAAAACATATAGAACCAGGAACTGGCTGTATGCATTTCTACTTCCTAATTTGTTTGCATCTCCCTACTTTTCTTATCATGAACTCAGTCTTTTCTGATCATGCATCCATAATCTACATTAGAATAACCACTACATGACGAAGTTTTTATATAACCGCCGGCCTGTATCGAGTCAACAATATTTCAGATGTCACTAACACGAGGGGTAACATCAACATTTGTCATATATACACTATTCTACCATAAATTAATCTCATCATACTATGTACAATATCGCCGCATATATATATATGTTTCTATACCTGGTTAACTCAATGTATCTCAGCGCTATACGTTTATGAGGAGTGTTTGTTTGCATCAATGATTCAATTGCATTCGGGGAAATTTTGCAATCCTGTCGTCTAATGGGAACCCAAATTATATGATCAGTATCAACAATAATCATCGCCATTAATCATATTACAAACATCAATCGTAATCCCAACATGCTGGCCAACCATTAGTAAAACCAAATTGATCAGAACAAATAAACATAACAATTATGAACCTTATAAATGAATCGAAGTCATGATCAGAACACGATCAACTTCTTCTTGCTCTTCTTCCTACCTTCACCGTTTTGCCGAGAAACTCTGAGGATCTCCTCGAACGCCTTCTCGTCGCATGGTATGGTGAGGCAACCCACATGGTCGTACCCAAAGTCCTCCGCCACACCGTCCAACAGCGCCTTGAACCGTGGCAGGCTCAGGTAGCTCGCCGGGATCACGAACCGCCGCATGTCCGGCCCAACATACACGGCCAAGCACCCCTTCGGCACGGCCGGCGCCGTCGCCGGCCCTTCTGTCAGCAGAAGCAGCTGCTTCCCGGTCTCGAACAGGTCCTTGACTCCAGTTCTCGGCGACGTCAGTTTTCCAGCGGAAGGGAGCAGCCATGGACGGGGTGGGAGGGATCGGAGGCTGCGTAGGAGGTGCAGGATGGGCTTGGCGGCGGCCTCTTTCGTCGTGGAAGAACTGTGGGTGAGCGTCGACATGTCTGATCTTACGTTGAGATGGTTCAAATTTTTCATGCAGACATGATCGGATTGAGAGCAAACAAGGGTACCCAGATGCTCTTGCTAAATGAAATTGAGATCATACGGTGTGCATGGCAAAAGGAATAATGTGCATGGGTTGGGGGAGGTTTGTGATAGCGGAGAGCGTGATATACATCGGTAGAAGTATGGAGAATTCCTAGGAGAGATTTTAGAAACTGCAAGTGATTGTAGATTCCACCAATTACAGCTGTTTTGAGAAGCACCCGCAAGAGTAAAACAATGGATTTCAGCTGTTTATACAAGGAATGAAGGTTATGGTGCGTTTAATAAACAAGTACACAACAGGGGCGGATATTACAAGAAGATGGTACGACAAGGAAGAGCAAAATATTAGAGAGACAGGAAAGAAAAAATATGAAGTTCCCCTTCCTCTTCTCCTCCTCACCTTTCTTAATTCTTCCTCCTCTAACCCCTGGTGCAGATAAGATGAAGGCGTAAATTTAAACAAGATGAACAAATGGAGATTTGAGATTGAATCCCATGATCAAAAAATGGCAAATGAACAGAGTAAAAAAACAGGGTAATATTCTGTTGGAACCAAACTGCCAGCAAAGGATCCGACCTTTCCTGTGAACGATGAAGAGGATGAGGCCCGGAATTGCCTCAGAATCAGAAGCTGGTGCGTGTATGGTGGTAAATGGGCAACCTCATGTTCTCTGTTTTTGAAAGATTAACAGCTTGGCGAGCCCCTAGCCTCCAATACCAAATTGCCGAATTCAATCTCACCACAGATTTGCACCCCACAAGCAGATAGATTTGATGCCAGAGAGTCGTTAAAATTCTGTTTACATATCGTATCAGATTCAAGTGAAAGTATCCAGGTACAACAATAGATCCGATTCATTCATGTAGTAGATATAACTATAACAACGTCATTGATGATCGTGTGTCATTCTATCCACTAAGAATACTGAATCCACGCACCTATCTTATTTTCTTGCTTACATTAATTCTACAAAATCCAGTTCAATCTTGGTCCATGGAATTAGAACACCACATTGATTATACCTGCAAAACATCTTTCTTAATCTCAATCCTTGTGTATAGCTAGCACAATCTCAAATATCCAAATTAACACCCTTAGTATGTATGATATATTATCAATGCAAATCGCATTGAATAGAGGCTGGTAAGCGGTGAATATGTTACATATTGAACATTTGGTAAAAAAGTTTTGCTGCTAAAAAATTTACGCGGTAGGTTGGTACTTAATTAGTTATACTTCATTTGATCTCGTGACAGTTGCATGGAGCCATTAAAAAGCTGAAACGTAGGAGCAACATGCAGCTGACTCACATCTCTAGAAGCAGCTGCAACTTTGACTGTGTTCGACCACTGCCGTTCCCAAACGCCGACGGCCCCTATGACTCAACCGCCGTCAACGTGTCTTTCACAGGTTTTTAATTCAACTGCCACCAAGATCTAGCATCAGACTTCAGAGCTCGCAATAGGGCAGAACCTCCTCCTCTTCTCTTTCACCAGACCCACGCCGGCCCTATAACTGATACTGTCTCGTAGCGTGCACTTTGAACCTAGTTTAACCCAGAAACATGAAGGGGACGAGAGGTCCGACACCGTGGTACTGACCATCCTGGGAACTGCAACCCCTGATTTAAGGGTAAATATGTCGGGTAACATGGTGGCTCTCAATCCTACGCCCTTCTCCTCCATATTCAAAATCAATCCTCCGCCCTTCTCCTCTATATTCAAAATCAATAACCACTTGGTCAGTAATATTCAATTCGTATCTGAAAACTTTGAGCCGAGTCTTGGTGCCTGCGTTCCACCAGATCTCACTTCCACGACCCCCCTTCCCACAAGTCACAAGCCGTCCAGTTTCTACACACCATCCCATGACGACTTCGGCCTTTTTTTTGTCTGTGAAATGGGATAGTCATGTTTGCTTCACTTTGCTCAGTAAAATTTGTTACTTTGCACAAAGTCGCAACTCGGGCTTGAAAAATTTTACGCTTTGCAGAGATTGTCTGCATCCCATGGACCCGTTGATGACTGGCCGTGTCCGATCGATCGATTTATAAATCTTGATTTATATCGTATTGTTTGGTGCATGGAGTTTCTTTCCCAACCTGAAACAAGAAGAAATTTTATGCGGGACGAGTGGGTCTAACGAGAGAAGAGGACATTCTTCACAGTGAGATATGGCATTCATCGTTGTGTGTGCTGGCATTCATCGCTGTGTGTGCTGGAAGTCGCATTAGTTGTTATCTATGAGCCATGACTAACAGACATCAGCAAAGATTCTGTCCCAAGCTCAAAAGTCTACAATCTTCACATGCAGTGGGGGCCTCATTTTAATCGTCGCCAATGGGTTTCCAATTTAGAAATGTTATGATTTGGTATATATTTTGGAAGTATTTTTTATAAAAAGTAATGGATTCTAAATTATAGGATCCCGTAATTTATAAATCTTTGCGATTCTAACTCTTGATGAGAATATAGCACCCAAATAATAGGAATTAGTTTTTAGAAGATTAGATCTTTCATGTAAGAATCTAGTTATGTTCACACCTGTAAAATATTTCTCAAATTCACTCGTTCTCTTTACCAACTTTGTACAATATTGATTTCTTTATTTTATATTTAGAAGTTAAAATATTTTCGATTACATGCTGATTCACTCAACTTCTCAAGTCTAAACAATTCTATTTTAATTAAAATATGATTTTAATATAGTAAGTTCTAAATGTGTCATCTAAAAATTTTGTGAAAATAAAATTCATTAAACTAGTAAAAAAATTGTTTTCTATCAACCACAATTTTGCAACTGCAAAGTCTCGTCACAAATTTATCCTCTCTTTTTTTATATACTATTTCGCCTAGCAATTACACGTGTGAGGCACTATTAATCTTTAAAAGGGTTTAATATATTATACTATATATAAAATAAAGTATACTTAAAATATATATTGAAGAAAGTAACAAATTAAGCCAATCTATGGGTTGTTAAATATTTTATCCAACTTGGAAATGTTAGGATTTGGTATATATTTTAGAAGTATTTTCCATAAAAAATAATGGATTCTAAATTGTAGGGATCACATAATTTTGCAGATCTTTGTAATTCTAACTCTTAATGGGAATATAGCACCCAAATAACAGGAATTAGTTTTGGAAGATAACGAGCTTTCGTGCAAGAATCTAGTTATGTTCACACCCACAAAATATTTCTCAAATTCACTCATTTTCTCTGCCAATTTTGTATAATATTGATTTCTTTATTTCATATTTAGAAGTTAAAATGTATCCGATTACATCCTGATTTACTCAACTTTTCATATCTAAACAATTCTATTCCGATTAAAATATGATTTTAATATAGTACGTTCTAAATGTGTCATCTAAAAAATTTGTGAAAATAAAATTCATTAAACTAGTAAAAAAATTGTTTTTTATCAACCACAATTTTGCAACTGCAAAGTCCCATCACAAATTTATACTCTCCTTTTTTAAAAAAAATCTATTTGCCTAGCAATTGCGTGTGTGAGGCACTATTAATCTTAAACAATAGGGTTTAATATATTATATTATATATAAAATAAAGTATACTTTAAAAAAGTATTTAAGAAAGTAACAAATTAAGTCAATCCATGGGTTGTAAAACATTTTATCCAATTTGGAAATGTTAGGATTTGGTATATATTTTAGAAGTCTTTTCCATAAAAAATAATGGATTCTAAAATGTAGGATATATCCTTCTTTCAATCTCTATATTTTTCACATCATTTGTAGATCTTTGCAATTCTAACTCCTGAAGGGAATATAACACCCAAATATGTTCACACCCGTAAAATATTTATCAAATTCACTCATTTTTTCTACCATATTTACATAATATCGATTTCTTTAGTTCATATTTAGAAGTTAAAATATTGTCAATTATATGCTGATTTACTCAACTTCTCAAATCTAAACAATTATATTCTGATTAAAATATAATTTTAATATAGTAAGTTCTAATTGTGTCGTCTAAAATATTGGAAAATAGTATTCATTAAACTGGTAAAAAAATTGTTTTTTATAGACCACAAATTTGCAATTGTGAAGTCCTGTCGCAAATTTATCCTCTCCTTTTTTGATTTGTTAGGAACTTTAATTAATATTAATTTATTAGGAACTTTAATTAATTTTGACTAAAGCCGGCGTTTAAAGTGGCATGTCTAATAATGGCGGACATAATTAAAAAAAAACTAGTATTATTAAGGAGAGGTCTTTTCTTCGTCACTCTCTTCTTAAGAGTTCACTCTTCGTCTTCTTCTCTGACAATGGCGGGCGGCGCCTCCAAGAAGGTCGACAAAATCTCCCAAATCGTCCGACTCAAGCAGATTATGCGCCGTTGGAAGGCCCTAAGCCTCGTCCGCGGCCGCCGCCCGCTGCCGGCCGAGGACCACGCCGACGCCTCCGCCCGGCGCATTCCCCGGGCTTCCTTGCCGTCTACGCCGGCGACGAGCGGCGGCGCTTCGTGATCCCGGCGCGGTACCTCAACCTCCCTATCTTCGCCGCGCTGCTCAACATGGCCGAGGAGGAGTTCGGGGTGCGGGCGCCGGGCGGGCTCGCATTCCCCTGCGACGCCGACTTCTTCGGCGGCCTCCTCCGCATTCTCGACCGGGCCGAGCACCGCCTCCGGTTCGCCGGCCTCGACGAGGTCCTCCGCCTCCTCTCGGACGAGGCCGCGGGGGTCGACTCGTGCAAGGAGGGCTCCGCCGCCGCCGTCCACGCCGTCACCCCCTCCTCCCCAAAACCAGGGTTTGATTTCGCCATTTTTTTCACAACATATCGAAATCTCAACCTTATCTTCTTCAAAGTTGTTAACTTGTTTTCTTTTTAGAACTTTTTTCGTTTTGCTCGCCGTGATGGGGTTTGCGCCGTAGACAAAAAAATGGCAGACCATCCGAGAGATTTAAACATGTATTGATGATATGCAATTCACGATCAAAACACAAAGAATCAATCAATACTACTGATATATGAGCATTGGACTAACGTAAGCCAATCTTTCTTCCAACTTTTGTTTTAATCTATCAATTTTTTTGTTGGTAATTATGTTTTATGTTTTTTAATCTACCAAGAAGCCGATATATTTGACCGTCTTGTTTGTGTGGTTACGAAGCGAGCTACACACTAAGTGATGCAAGAAAGATGTTTTGTGATTAATTAAGAGATCCAAAGAAAGAGGTTTGTGGTTCGTTGTAGTAGTCATTAAAAGAGTGATGTAAGTGCAAAATCAGAGCATGCGGCATGGGGTCAAGAGGGGCATGCTGCATGCATCATTGATTGGTAATGTGAATCGATTGCTTTGATGATGGGATTAGGCTCTATTTAATATTGAGTAACGTACACAGTTTTCAATGAACAGCATTATTATTAAACATGTCATGTTACGTAGTCTACATTCCAAGTTTGGCGCTGGCTAATGTACCGCATTGTACTGATCCGAGACAAAATTCGGCCCTTGATGTTGATGTGCTAATTTATTAGATGAGCTGTGATTTGGTTTCAGCTTTTCAGGTTCCACCACCCCATTAAACTTTGCATTTGTCTACTCAGAGCTGACCTAAGCAAGCACGAGTTGATGAACTTATTTAGATACGTGGTAGATCGAGCAGCATTTTTCCAAATTAGAAATTTGTATAGCGCTGCGCCGAGTTTATTAGTGACTCTTAAGACAAACAAGCTATCCGATCTTGGTTAATGGAACTCCTTAAGCTAATTATAAATCTAATGTAAAAAATAAATAATTATAAATTTGGTAGGCATGGTTGATGTTTTGGAACTTTGAGTTATGTGACAATATTCTCGGCGTGGGCCTTGACCATTGAAGTTTTGCGTGGAGGCCCAAATCACGGCGCCTCGGCGCCGAGCTGATGCTGGTCACAGGTCACGCATGGCCCCCCTCGTTTGACCACACGTTTATTTGAGTTGACGCGCGCGTGCTTCTTCCTTTTTGAGTCTTAATCTTTACCATGCACTTCTCTATGTTGATGAAACTAAAATATTGTACATGTGTATTTTTTTAATTTTTTTTCAAAGCATGTAATGAAATGTTAGAATTCTGATTAATGGTTTTTGACATCACATGCTTCTTCCTTTGAGTCTCAATCCTCACCGTGGAATTCTGATTAGTGTGTTTGGCAATGCGAGATTATTTTACGCTTTGCAGAGATTGTCTGCATCGCATGATCCGTTGATGACTGGCCGTGTCCGGTCGATCGTTTTTATAAATCTTGATTTATATCGTAGTGTTTGGTGCATGGAGTTTCTTTCCCAAGCTTATAAAATAATACTCTCTCAACGTGAAATAGGAAGAAATTTTATGAGGGACGAGTGGATCTATCGAGAGAAGAGGACATTCTTCACAGTGAAATCTGGCATTCATCATTTTGTGAGCAGGAAGTCGCATTGGTTGTTATCTATAAGACATGACTTAATACATCAACAAGGATTCTGTCCCAAGCTCAAAAGTCTACAATCTTCACATGCAATGGGGGCCTCTACTTTAATCATCACAAGCACAAACTACTTTTGAAGAACAATAACAGACCCAATTGAGTCAATCTATGGGCCGTAAAACATTTTATCCAATTTAGAAATGTTAGGATTTGGTGTATATTTTTGAAGTCTTTTCCATGAAAAATAATGGATTCTAAAATGTGGCATATTTCCTTCTTTTAATTTCTCTATTTTTCACATTATTTATAGATCTTTACGGTTCTAACTGAAGAAAATATAGCACCCAAATAAGCAAAGTAAGTTTTGAAAAGTTAAGAATTTCCACGCAAGAATCTAGTTATGTTCACACCTGTAAAATATTTCTCAAATTCACTCATTCTCTCTACCATATTTGCATAATATCGATTTCTTTATTTAATATTTAGAAGTTAAAATGTTTCTGATTCATGCTGATTCACTCAACTTCTCAAATCTAGACAATTCTATTTTGATTAAATTATAATTTTAATATAGTAAGTTTTGATTGGATGATACCCAATTTTGATTTTTAATTTTGGAAAATAAAATTCATTAAACCAATAAAAAAATTACTTTTTATCAACTACAATTTTGCAACCCCAAAGTCCCATCACAAATTAGTCTTCTCCTTTTTCTTAATCCCTTCTCCTAAGGATTGTGTGTGTGAGACACTATTAATCTTAAACAATACGGTTTGATATATTATATTATATAAAATAAAGTATATTTATAAAAAGGAGTATTTAAGAAAGTATTAACAAAAAGTTGCAGGTGATTCTTTATATTAAAGCATCGTTTAAAGGAGAGGGAAATTTTGTGGCTTATGATGATCTACAAGCAACCTTAAGTGCACTTCATAATTTTGTCAAATTTGGCTTGAATTTTTTACTATATTTATCATTTAAAACTATAAATTTTTTTAAACAATTGATCTCTTAGGTCTGGTTGGACATTCGAAATGATTTCATTAATCACGTATAAGTTTATTTCATCCTAATGAAATGTGTAAGCTTTATTTATTATCTTTTTTTATCTCGTTATTATAAAGTGTGTATGTATTTATAACTCATTTATTATAACCTTTTATTACTTATTTTTTCATTTTAACACATGAAACTATATCTATATAAACATAACCCAGAAAGGAGGGGAACTCGAGGTGAAACAATCTATTTTGTTGAGTTTTTTAACATGATCGATTGGTTCCAAATTTTGTCAAAATTTGTCATTAAAATTGTTTGCACGACGACTTACTCATAAATTAAAAGGGCATATTTTTTATATTAAATTGTTAGTATATTTCTAATTTTATTGAGTGGTTATAGGTTACCATGTTATTTAATATAAGAAAATATACTAATGATTGACATACGGGTATGTCCACATGCAAATAATTTTAATAACAAATTCTAACAAAATTCAGAGTAAATGACAATGTTGAAAAATTCAACAAAGGAGGTTGTTTTCACTCTAGTTCCCCCTTCCTTTTAGGTTGAGAATGATATGCTTATGTAAATATATTTTAATGCATAAAAATAAAAAAAAATGAAATGTCATACTAAATGAGTCATACGGGTATGTCCACATGCAAATAATTTTAATAACAAATTCTAACAAAGTAAATGACAATGTTGAAAAACTCAACAAAGGAGGTTGTTTCACTCTAATTCCTCCCCCTTCCTTTTAGGTTGAGAATGATATGCTTATATAAATATATTTTAATGCATAAAAATAAAAAAAATGAAATGTCATATTAAATGAGTCATAAATACTTACGTACTATATAATAACAAGATATAAAAAGATAATAAATAAAGTTTACACACTTCATAGTAACAAAATACGAAAAGATAATAAATAAAGCTTATTAAAAATAATATATAAATATTATTAAATTACATTAATTTAATATTTATTTTTGATGTTACACAAACCTAACTTTTGGGATGAATATTATAAAAGCCTCTCCTAGACCATAACATGGTTGCATAAATCGGAATCGGAATCGGAATTGGTTTTCGAGGGAGTCGGAATCGGAATCGGAATCGGTCTAAATCGGCCAGGAATCGGTTCAGTTGAATCGGTCTGAATAGGTCCAAATCGGTCATATATAATATTTGACAACTCATAAAATAAATATATAAAAATTAGATATTGATGTCATTTTAATATTATTGTGTGTATTATATTTTATAATATTTTATAATATTTTTTAATTATTTAGAGTTAGTTATTATTTTTAACTCGAGGTCAGACACGAGTCAAGTTTTAATTACGAGAATGCCACTGGGTGGTATTTCCTACCCTCGCCTTCTCTCTCCCGCATCCACCCTCCTTCCCGCCACCGCCGCCGCACCCCCCTCCCCCTAGTCCCTCCCCACCCTGCGCAGGCCGCGCCCGCCCCGCCCCGCCCCGCCCTGCCCCGCCTAGCCCTCGCCTGCCCTGCCCCGCCCTCGCCCGCCGCGCCCCGCCTCCCCCACCAGCCTCGCCCTGCACCCGTCGCGCCCGCGCCCCTCCCCCAGATCTGCGCCCGCCGTCCGCGTCCCTGCCCTCGCCCGCCGCGCCTCACCTTGCGCCTGCGCGCGCCCCACACTCCCCCCGCCAGCCCTGCCCTGTCCCTCCCGCCGCCGCCGCCCCACCCCGCTGCGCCTCACCTTGCGCTTGCCGCGCCCCACCCCCGCCAGCCATGCCCTGTCCTTCCCCGCCGCCGCTGCCCCACCCCGCCGCGCCCCACCCCTGCGCCCGGAATCGGCTGATTTGGGCCGATTCCGGATCGGCTCGAATTGGCTGATTTACGGACCGATTTGAGGAAAACTGATTCAATAGGTTTTTTGAATCGGTTTCCTCCGATCCGAGTTGAATAGCGTTTCGATTCGGAATCGACTGATATGCACACCCGGGACCATAGTTAGTCTCGACAATCCTTCAAAGAAGGCATGAATTAAATCTTAAAAAAAAGAAAACTCCTAGTAACCCTTTTTCAAGTGTCAGCTGCCAATCACGTGGCATGAAGGGCTATATCTAAATCTAAATTGTTTACCAATCTAATGTATATAAGTAGATATTTGAAAAAAATACCTAATTTTTTAATTGTTATTTTAATTAAAAGCCAATGTAGATAAAATATCGTTTATTATGTGTCTTGTCTAAATAAAATTCTGAAATAATGGCACTTTGTTGGTTGGATTTGGTCAAGTATTTTCTAAATCAAACACACTAATTATATTGAAGATAAAATATTTGATAAACCGAATCATTTACATTTTTAAAACCATTAAAATGAAATTTAGTTATTGATTAGAAATATCACGATTGATAATTTAGACTATTTATAGTAAATGTTGGGTTTCAACTTGGTCGATTAAGAATGAAATTGAAAATAATCAAGGAAAACTTGGGTTTTTACTAGTGATTATTTTCACTAGGACTGAATTACAATAAAAAATTAGTTTACAAAAAAAGAGATTTTGAAGAATTTTAATTTATGAGGTGTTTGGTTGTGTTGTTTTAAGCGTCTTTATTAAAAAATATAAAATTATAATAATAACGACAAAAAATGATTTAATAAAACTTTAGCAAAATATAAAATGATAGAGCCACATTTTAAAAACCATTCACAAAACGTTAAAAAAATAAAAAAGAGCAATTAATCCATTTTTAAAAAAATATTTATAACAAACTATTCTATTCTAATACTTGTAATTGTCAAATATTATTTTGTATGTTCTCTCACTTTTTATAATTATAATAAAAGGAATTTCGTGATAATTTTTTAAGATTTTATATAAGATTTATTAATTACAATGTATTAGCCTGGTTCGAGGAAATTATAGGCACATTAGACGAATATCGATATGTGTTTAAATTATTTTACTATTAATAGTACGAATTTTAAATGAGTAGACTTATAAATAAAAAATAAGTTGAAGCAATGATTTAAAAAGAAAATGTAATTTAAATATTAGTGGTCGTTTTATATTTTCCTCTTTAAATTTTTCGCTTAAAATAAAATTATAAAGAAAACAATTTCTAAATTAAGTATTTCCCAAAGTTATCCTGGCCAATCACATAATAAATCATTTATAATAACGCATGCCCATGTTGGACCGGGCTCTTGTTTTTTTCGTATAAACCCTAATTCCCAAATCAGTGGGGAGGGAAAGTTAGGGTTTAAGACTGCGCATTCGATCCCCCGGTCGCGACGAGGGAGAGAGGCAGCAGTAGGTCGGCCGTCAATGGCGATGCGAGGATCGGGAAGGGAAGGGGAAGGGGAAGGGGAGGGAAGTCCAGATTCAGGTTAAAGTGCTTCAAGGAGTGGTCGCCCACTATGGCTTCATTCCCTTCGTCATCGTCATCGGCATGAACTCGGAGGCGAAGCGGTAGCTTTCCCAGCTTCTTAGCCCCATTTGAGCTCGATGCTAATGGATACTGTCCTCTCTCTTTCTTTTTTCTGGATTTGGCTTTCATATTATTAGTCGAATCTGCGGTTTTTATTTTGTGTTACTGTTTTTTTGTTTCTCATGTCTTATGTCTTGTATAATTTTATGGATCTGGCATGTGAGTTGAGTAATAGTTCTTCTACAGATATATTTTGAAATGTTTGCCTTGTTGAAGATTGTTAATGTTCAAACCATTACATCAATGGGTTTTGACCAATCATAATTGAAGCATTGGCCAATGGAATGAATCTTATTGTGAATGTCATTAGCTTGCTGTAAAGCATGTCACTTGGGGCATGATTGTTGCGACAAGCTCTGATTCTTGACGCAATTAGCGAACTTACAATCTTTTTATCTGATTTTCAAATTAACCTTGAACCATGATATGGCAATTTTGGTGTTCAGTACTGAATGAAAAAATGGCAATGAATGATTGGGAAAGATCTTCTGTATTGCCATTGGTTAGTTATCTTATGTTTCGGTAAAGACAATGTTGTTCTAGTAGTAAAGTACTAGCCTGGTTGAAGGGGAGAACCATTGCTTTCTTTATGACTTTTTTCAAGGTATTTAGCTGTGCAATATGTATCTTTGAATCTTGAAGAGAACAAAAAGTAAACTTTGAAATGTACTTCTCCAAGTATGTGGGTGGTTGTTGGTGATGTTCTTGAAGAGTTAATTTTTGCTATTAATTTGTTGTGTTAGGAGAATTACATGTTGGTTCCAAAAAGATTTAAAATAATTTGCTTTCAAATAGAATTGTGAGGTGATATACAGTCTTTTAAATTTTAGAATTCCATTACTGAATTTTTTCTTTTTTAGCTGATTAACGTTGATTCATGAAAGCTGAATTGTATTTGCTTTGGAAGGCCACATGATAGGTAACCATGATCAACAGTAGAAAAACAACATAAGTAGTACTGATTCTTTTGAGGTGAAATGAGTTTGCGGACACTGTTTTGGTCAGTGAGTTGTTAATTGTTGGTCTCCTGAAAATTGGAATACAGGGAATATGTGGAGTTTCTAATACTATACTTAATATATCACTCTTTTTTTAGATAATTGGAACGTATCTTTCCGTCGAGATTTCGAACATGTTTTCTTTTGTTTTACATATTTGGTGTCCTCTCTAAAATTGCCTAGATAGTTAAATTTGACTTTTATTTGTTAAAATTATTAGAGTGGTGATTGGTGAGTGGCACAATAGGTCAAAATGGATTGATTATTTGTTTAAGATGTATTACAGAAGAGATCAAATTAGGGCGAGATATTCATTGAAGTTGTACATGGGAGTAGGCACACTTAGGATGTGAATCATTCACATTGGTGGTGAATCAAACAGATAAAGAACATTCAGGTTGCAGCTATGTATCACCGTTTGGATTGACATCTGCCCTAAACTATTACACGAGTGTGAATTCTTTTTCATGTAGCTACTTAAGCATGCTTTCACTACCATGTGAAATCGTTGATAAAGCTTGTCATGGATCACATTCGCAAATGGAGACCAGTGACACTAATCGAAAACATGGGGATATTTAGGGTTCCAAACATGTTTCTTTAAAAGCGTATACTGGAGCAATGTACGTAAGCAATCGCATGTATCACACTCTTAACCTACATTTTCGAAACTACAAACGTCTATCTCTATGGCTTTGGGAAGTATTTAAACACTTCAATATGCACGTTATCTTTTAGAAGATATATCTGTGCACATGATCTTACTGTGGTTTTATTTACAAACGAAAAGAACTCAAGACACCAAATCTACTGTAGCATAGCAGCCCTATTATTGAACCTTATTGTCAAAATTGGGGAAATCTAATCATTTTTTACAGTTAATTTTCTTAAACTATATTAATTGTGAATATTTGGACCAATAAGAAGACAATTACAACAAGTTTGTTGTTGCAAATTATTACATAACAAATTTGCTTTAGCAAGTGATACAACAAATCTTTTTTCCAAGACAAAATGACCGTCAATTTTTTTAAAAAAACTCATAAAAGGATAAAATATTTACTGACCATGCGCATCCAAAGGAAATATTCATGTAATGAGTTAATAATTCTAAAATAATTGTATTTATTAAATATATCTAGCACATCTCACGAGTTATCTATTTTACTCAACGTGCCTAACATGTAAACAACTAATGACTTGGAACAATCTGAAAGAAATATTTTATGAGACCTACCGCTCTAAGAAATAATTTATGATGCAGCACCACTGTTGGATTTCAACTGATATAAGAGTTATTATTCTTTGTATTTTATATTGAGTTTTTGTCATATTTCGAATAATTTTTATTTCAATTTTATTAATTTAAAAGTTTATTAGATATTATTAATAATGCGAGAAATTATTATGATTTTGGAGTAAAAAGTGCTAATTAATATTTTTCTAACTGGATATAAGAGTTAAAAGATAATCCTTAGCCAACTAATAGAAGTTGGTAGCAATTGACCCTAAGGATAAGAAAGATTTTCTTAAGGATAAGCGTGATCTTCGTGAAGATATGTTGTAAAGATTTTTGGAGATATAGATATCCTTCGATGTTAAGGATGAATATGATCTTCATAAATATTCTTAATGATTTTGTGTTTAGAGTTGTGGATAAATACAAATAAGTTCTATTTAAATGGACGTCCTTTAGAAAAAAGAAAAAGGAGAAGAACAACATTAGACGGTTATTAGATGGCAAGAAAGACGAGAGACGGAAGACGAAGAATTTGGATCAGTTTCTCCAAAAGAGTTTTTCTCCAAAAGAGTTTAATCAGAGTTTTTCTCCAAAAGAGTTTAATCGAATACTTTATAGAGTGATTCTTTTCTAAGATTTTTAATGAGACTTAGTGCATAGATTAATAAAAGTTATTAATTTTTATTTATGTGATTGTGATCATCTATTGATTGATCTATTGATTATTAGGTGATCAATCAATAGGTGATCAGGCTAATGATAACATTAAGAATAAAATAAAATAGATAATCCAGCATCACAATTACATAGATAAAAATTAATAACTTTTTATTAATCCATGCATTTAGGTGTCATTAAAAATCTTAGAAAAGAATTTACTTCATAGAATATTTGATTAAACTAAAAAAATTCATATGTGTTATGAAAGACTCCATTTAATTACAAAGAAACTAAATCAAAATAATAGAAAAATTCTTTTGAGAAAACTTTTTCGTATTTCTTCTCTCAGCTTTCGTGCCAGTCTAATAGCCGTCTAATGTTGTTTTTTTTTTCTAAAAGAAAGGACGTCCCCTTAAATAGAACTTTTCTGTGTTTATCCACACCTCTAAAGATTATTAAGAATATCTTATGAAGATTATGTTTTTTCTTAATGTCCAAGGATATCCATATCTTTAAAGATCTTTACGGCATATCTTGATGAAAATCACACTTATCCTTAAGAAGATCTCGCTTATCCTTAGAGTGAGTTACTACCAACTCCTATTAGTTGGTTAAGGATCGTATTCTAACTCTTAGCGTTCTAACTCTTATTTCCTGCTAGAACAACATTAATTAGCACTTTTTGCAGCAAAATTATAATAATTTCTCACATTATTAATAATATTTAATGAACTTTTAAACTAATGAAATTAAAATAAAAATTACTCAAAACATGACAAAAACCAAATATAAAATACAAAGAATAATAACTCTTTTACATAGTTATCATCAACCACGACATTAATAATAAATTGTAAATGATACATTTACTTAAGTTTAATTGGTGTATTTAGTTTAGACAACACCACACCAAACCAAACCCAACCATTAAGCACCCTTGTTTCTGAAGCTTGATTTAGAATTTTGATAGCGTAAGAGTAAGACACATAATTTATTTTTTAAAGCAGACAACATTTACTTCAACAATCCGAAAGATATCCAATCTATATTGGTTTTTAATCAAAATAACTGGTAATAAATTTTAAATATTTTTTTGTTTCAAATAGATGACTTGTATATATGCAATCTGGGAGATATCAAATGATTCATATCTACATTGGCTGATGGCTCTGACTTAAACAACAATGGAATGAATTTGTTTTTAGTCTTAAAAAAATGGAGTTGGTAGAATTAACAAAAAATAATGAATATTTATATATATTTAACAAAAATATAGTTATACACAAATATCAAAAAAATTAATTTCAAAAAGTAAAAAAATTAATAACTAATTAGAATTTATTTTTTAAGAATTTTAATTTGATTAGAATTTTACTCTAATTTTTTTAATAATAACTAATAATATCTAAATAAATATATTTAAATGGTAAAAATTTAAAATAAGTATATATTAAATAACAAAATCTAATTAGATAGTAGAATTATAAATATATTGAAATGTATTAAGATTTTCATAATTCATAATTTAAGTAGACTTATAGTCTAATAAATAATAATAATAATTTAAAATTAAATAAGTACTAATGGGCTTATAAAATTATTGTAGGTCAGAATTAACCATTACACAAGAAAGAGTGAAACATAATAAAAACAAAAATATTTCCGGCTCTTTAATGTAAAGGGATATATATGTATAGAAAGAGGTTGGTTACTCTGCATCATGGTGCAGAAAAGTTTTCTGCACCATGTTTGATCTGAGCCGTCCGATTACAAGGACGGCTCAAATCAAAGCAATAAAAAACCCTAACCCTAACCCTTCCCATCTTCGACGGCGGCAACGGCAACTCCTGCGGTGGCAGGAAGGCAGCGACAGGGGCAGGGAGGCGGCGATGGTGGCAGGGACGAACTCCGGCGGTGACAGGGAGGCGGCGACTAGGGCAGGCAGGCTGCAACGGTGGCAGGGAGGCAGTGACAGCAACAAGGGCAAGGAGGCGACGATGGGGGCGTGGAGGCGGCAATGGGGTGGCAAGGAGGTGGCAATGGGGTCGCAAGGAGGCGGCAAGGAGGTGGCGACGGGGGCCAGCTAGGCGGTGATGGGGCAGGCAACCTACCCCATCACAACCTCCCTAGCCCCTCGTCGCCACCTCCCTGCCGCCTCCTTGCCACCCCATTGCCGCCTCCACGCCCCCATTGTCGCCTCCTTGCCCTTGTTTCCGTCACCACCTCCCTGCCACTGTCACAGCCTCTTTGCCCCAGTCGCCGCATCCCTACCCCTGTCGCCGGAGTCGCCGCAGTCGCCGTTGAGGATGGAAAGGGTTAGGGTTAGGTTTTTTACTGCTTTGATTTGAGCCATCCTTGTAATCGGACGGCTCAGATCAAACATGGTGCAGAAACCTTTTCTGCCCCATGTACGAAAAGTCTATTGTGCGCTGTGTGAAAACGCAGTGCATCAGCAGCGTATTGATTCGTGGGTCGTCGGATCCAGATCCGGCGGCCAACGATTAAATCACCCACCCCTCGTCAGCCCCTTCCTGCCGTCTTCCCGCGCCACGTCTTCCCGCCGGTCGTCGTCGCCGCCCTCGCCCATCCCCGCCGACCACCACCTCTTGCCCATCCCTAGCTACCCGTTCGACCACCCCCTCTCGCCCATCCCCGCCCCTATTTCACCCCCTCCCGCGAACCCCACCAGCCGCATCGAGGCCACCGGCCACCAACCCCTCCCCAACCTGCCGCCCCGTCAACCCCTACCCCTGCCCCGCCGTCTCCCTGCCGTCTCCCACCCCCTGCCCCCCTTCCCTTCCCTCCCCAAACCCGCCGCCCCTACCCCCTCCCCAGGCCCCCTGCCCCCCCATTGCCGCCCCCGGCCCCCGCCCCTGCCACCCCTCCCTCCGCTGTCTCCCCACACCTGCCGCACCCCGCCCCTGCCGCCGTCTGACTCCCCCTGCCCCCCACCAGCTCAAGCCCCCTGCCCTCTCGCTCGCCGTCCCCTGGCCCCCGCGCCCTACCGGTCTCTACCCGCCGGCCCCCGACAAGGTCGCCGGTGGTCGCGTGGCAGGAGGAGGGAAGAAGCAGGGGAGAAACTATAGAGAAAACGGGATGGTAATTTCGTAATAAAAACTTGACTCGATCTCGACTAGAGTAAATAGTATGAAATAATTTTTTTTAAAAAAATAAAATAATTTTGTAATAAAATCTTGACTAGATCTCGATTCGAGTCAATAGTATAAAATAATTTTTTTAAAAAAATAATTTCTTAATAAAAATTTGACTCATTCTTGACTCGAGTCAATAGTATGAAATAAATTCTTTTTAAAAATAAAATAATTTCATAATAAAAACTTGACTCGATCTTAGCATCATTAATAGTATGAAATGAATTTTTCAAAAAAATTGTAATGAAAACTTGACTCAATCTCGATTCAAGTCAATAGTATGAAATAATTTTTTAAAAAATAATAAAATAATTTTGTAATAAAAACTTGATTCGATCTCGATTTAAGTCAATAATATAAAATAATTTTTTAAAAAAATAAAGTAATTTTGTAATAAAAACTTTATTCAATCTTGACTTGAGTCAATAGTATGAAATAAAAAAATTATTTAAAATAAAGTAATTTATTAATAAAAACTTTGACTTGATATAATATTAGGTAATTATTTTTTTAAAAAAATATTTCTTACTATTGACTCAGTCGAGATCAAATCAAATTTTTATTAATAAGTTATTTTATTTTTTAAAAAAATATTTTGTACTGTTGACTCGAATCAAGACGAGTCAAATTTTTATCACAAAATTATTTTTTTAAAAAAATTATTTTATACTATTGACTCGAATCAAAATCGAGTCAAGATTTTATTATAAAATTTTTTTATTTTTTATTTAAAATTTATTTCATATTATTGATTCGAGTCGAGATTGAGTCAAGTTTTTATTACGAAATTACCATCCCCATTTTCCCCACCATTTCTCCCCTACTTCTTCCATCCTCCTGTTGCGCGACTATCGGTGACCTCGCCAAGGGCTGGCGGGTAGACACCTGAATGTGGTCGGGCAGGGGCGGGGGCCAGAAGGTGGAGGCCGCAGTTCGGCCAGGGTGGTGGGGGCAGGGGAGGTTGGCAGGGCGGGGGTTGGGGCGGCTGGCAGGACAAGGGCGAGGGCTAGGGGCAGGGGCAAGGGCGGGGCAGGGGCAAGGGCGGGGCAGGGGTAGGGGTAGGGGCAGTGACGGGGCAGGGGCAGGGGTGGCCTGTGGGGCTGGGGCATGGGGCGGCTGGCGGCTGGCAGGGGTGGGGACTGGAGCTGCTGAAAAGTTAGAGGGTGCACCGTGATTATGGGATTGTGGACCGTTAGATTAGATCCAACGGTCCACATAGGGCAGCACATATGCGCTGCCCTATATATATATATATATAAAGACTTATAAAAGATAAATAGACTTTAAAATTATATTAATTATGAGCTAAAAAGTAAAAAAAGATATTTTATTGAATTTTGGACCATACAAAATAAATTAAATTTTGGACCATCAAAACTAAAAAATAAAATGAAATATTTTTATTATGAATAATTCTTCTAAAAAAAATAAAATATCATTCATTATATAAAAAATATAAATTTAATTTTTTAGTCATTTATGATAGACAATATTAAAACTTGAATATTTGTGATATTTTTCCAAAAAAAAATTGATACTACCATGATTCACAAATTTGGATTATTTCTTACCTCGAAAAAAGAAAGCTGGACTTTTCTCACAAATTGTTTTTTCGAAGCAGTTCATTTGATTTGTTTTATTGAATATAGCGAATATTGTTTTACTAAATTCGGTTTTGCAGTAACGAAACCGAACCGAAAATTTCGGCTATTAGTTAGAATCGGTTCGGTCTGAGAGATCTGGAACCAAAAACTAATTCGGAAACTCGGTTCGGTCGCCCCTAACTTTGGTTCAGTGCACACCGGAAAATTGGTCAACCTCTTGCACTCTCTCGCTCTCTCTGTGCGCCGGCGCCGCTTGCTACGAACTTCAACCTTGACTCTTGCCTTCAACTTTTAGCTAAGCTAAGCTCAGGGAGGAGGAGAGGATGTCGATATCACAGTTGTCTTCCCCTGTTTCTTCATTCTCTTCTGAGTTTTTTGGCTCCAAAAACAGCTTCAACTCTCGGTATGCGCTGCTCTTTTTCTTGAGTTCTTTTATTTCAAGTTCTGCCCATGTTGGTCTCTTTTAATTCCCTCCCACCCCCTTGTTTAGAGCGAAGAAGGTAGCTGTTCCTCCTACTAGCCTCCAGATTTGCAAGTGTGTTGCTGCTTCTCCAGAAAAGACTGGTGCTTCTCTTATTTATATATTTTCTGAGATGCTATATGCCCAAGTGCTACCCGTGTTATTTTATGAAACGTTGATGGGCGGAACGATGGTTTTTTTTTTTAATGAATTTGTTTTGTGTACTTGGATAAAGTATAGTGCTTGATCTGTTTGGAGTGATTGCAGAGGTTTTTTCTTTTTGTGTAAATTGCATTTGTTTGCCAAATCATTTGTGTTTTCATTGTTTGGTTGAAAAGGATACAAGACAAATGTTAACCGCAATGCAAACATGGCGAAACTCCAAGCTGGCTATCTTTTCCCTGAGGTAGGAACAAATAGTACTTAGGTAACAATTTGTATTTTCTTTGTTAAAGAAAAAATCACTTTACATAATTTCAATAGCGATCTATTTTAATTGTCTTTGTCCTCAAAATAGATTGCAAGAAGAAAATCTGCTCACTTAGAGAAGCACCCGGATGCAAAAGTGATAAGTCTTGGAATTGGAGACACTACTGAACCGATTCCAGAAGTAATAACATCTTCCATGGCCATGGTACTTTATCCAAATTTATATCAATTTTGATTCTTGTTTTATGCTTTTCAAGGTGACTTTCTTGCTAAAGAAAACTGCTGACAATCTAATTATTGCTCGAGAACAATAAAAATCACTTGGATTGTTTAACCTCGTTGCAAAATGCATGCGCCTTAAAGAATTGTTATACATGACAATGCTTTTATATTATAAAGCCTGGTAATTATTTTTTTAAAAATAAATTGTAGAGAGCAAAAGCTTTGTCAACGTTGGAGGGCTATAGTGGTTATGGTGCAGAGCAAGGAGAAAAGGTATGACATGCTTCCTTAACTTTATTCATGATGCTATTGCAAGATAAATATTTTTTTTAAAAACATATTTTTTCCCTGCAGAATGTAAGAGCTGCGATAGCATCCACTTACTACAAGGATCTGGGAATTGAAGCTTCTGATATATTTGTATCTGATGGCGCAAAATGTGACATTTCAAGACTTCAGGTTATTTATTATTTCTTATTTGATGCTTCAATTGTACTCGTCTTTTCTCTATTGACATCAGCTCAATTGCACACCTTCATGTTGCCTAGTTTAAATATAATAGCATGTACTTGTGCCCCTTTTTTGAAGTTTTTTTTAAGCAACACAAACTAATTGTTCTAGTTAGTTTTTGTTTGTTTACTTGTGATCTCCCCTTTTGGTGACGTGCTAACTTATTTTGTTGAAGCTTCTCTTTGGATCCAAAGTCAAGATGGCTGTACAAGATCCATCTTATCCGGTAATATTATCTTTCTCTGTTCCTTCTTTGTGATAGGGTGCAGTGAAAGAAGGATACAGGCATTGGCTTGTCTTTTTTATTTTTGTATCGAAGTTTTTTTATTCTTCTCTACTCCTGCTTTTTTCAGGCTTATGTAGATTCAAGTGTTATTACGGGACAGACTGGGTTATATCAGCAGGATGCTGAAAACTATGCAAACATTGAGTACATGAAATGTACACCTGCGAATGGATTTTTCCCTGACCTGTCTGCCATTTCAAGGCCTGATATCATCTTCTTCTGTTCACCCAACAACCCAACCGGTTCAGCAGCAACAAGGGATCAGTTGACAGCTTTGGTCCAGTTTGCTAAAGATAATGGATCAATAATAGTCTATGACTCAGCTTATGCAATGTATATTTCAGATGACAGTCCAAGGTCTATCTTTGAAATCCCTGGTGCAAAAGAGGTAAGTTAATGTCTCCCTTGGAAATGATTTGTTTCAAGAAGTTGCCTATGGTTGTGAAAGGTGTACTTCCAGTGGGTTGGTGTCATATTTTGTGTATGGTCTAAAGTTACCGTGAGCCTTAGTCTTGGGATTCCTAATGGTTTATTTTCTGTCTAAACAATGCTTCTAATCATGTTCTCATTGGATAACATATCTATGCAGGTCGCAATTGAAATTTCTTCCTTCTCAAAGTATGCTGGGTTTACTGGAGTTCGGCTTGGATGGACCGTCGTTCCTAAAGAGCTTCTCTTTTCCGATGGATATCCTGTTGCAAGGGACTTCAATAGAATTGTTTGTACTTGTTTTAATGGGGCATCAAATATTGCCCAAGCTGGTGGATTGGCATGTCTTTCACCAGAGGGGATGAAGGTTTAAATCTCATTGCTATTTTTCTTTAGTATTTCTTAATTTTGTTCTGTAAAAATTGTGGACACATCATTTTTCCCTCTTATTTCAGGCCATGCGGGATGTGATCAGTTTCTACAAGGGGAATACAGACATAATTGTGGACACATTCTCTTCTCTTGGTTTTGATGTATATGGGGGTAAAAATGCCCCGTATGTTTGGGTTCATTTTCCTGGTAGCAGTTCATGGGATGTTTTTGCTGAAATTCTTGAGAAGACCCACTTGGTAACAACTCCTGGGAGTGGATTTGGACCTGCTGGTGAGGGATTCATTAGAGTTAGTGCATTTGGCCACAGAGAAAATATTTTGGAAGCATCCCAGCGGTTGAAGCGGCTGTTTAAGTGAGCCTATATTTTTTCCTGTCGATTAGGATGAGGATCAAATTTTCTACAATTACTGTTCTACTCTATTTACCCATGGTGGATGAATCCTTTCTTGGATATCTTTTCCATTGATGTTTGGTCTGATTTAGTACGGGTGGACGGAAGAATAATAATGTCTTCAGTGCTTCTAAATCATGGTTGTACTAATGCTTTGTGTATGCAAGTTGCTTCTTACATAGATTTGTGGTGTTCTCTTGAAATCCTGATGTTGGCACCAGTAATAATGTTTTATCTTGCACGTTCCAATTCCATGGTAACATGCAGAAGTGGTTTTCCTGTTATCGATTTTATCAACTCAACGACATGAGAAATTATTGGATTTGTTTGTTGAGGATTTGGTTTGAGTGAAAAATTATTATTCACTAGATCAGTGCAACTGGTAGTGAGACTTGCAAGTTCCTGACGACGAGTATCAGCATCTCCACTTGTCTTGCTGTAGTTCACTTAATGATGGCAAATTAGTGTGCTTGCTTCATCTTGCTTAGCACAGAAACGTCGACATATATCATAAATAAAGTCATTTAGCAATTTATGGTTCCTGCGAATAAAGAGCAGCTGTGGCATCAACACTAAAATTGAGGAAATACTCTTATGCGTCATCGAAACAAAAATGATACTTTTAATTTCTGAATTGATGTTACAAACGCTCAACTATTTCTGCTTCACGTATATTCCCTGTGGCAACCATTCTACTTGTGTTGCTCGGAGAAAATAAAAAATCATTCTATTCGTGTTAGTATTTACACTGGCAAGCCCAATCCCATCTATATGCATTTCATACTTTTCTTCATTTGGCGTGAAAAGGAGATCTGCAGCTCCTCGAGTTCTCAGCTGTTTGGCTTTTACTTTTATCTTCACTTCCGCCGGAAAGCAACTTCGTCTAATTCAGCCTTTATTCAACATAACTAAAGGGACAAGCATCCTTCCAATGCCCATGTATATCTATTGCAAACTCCTCGTTTTTACCCAACATATCCTTCAAGGTATATTCGATGCTTCTGCCTTTCAATATCCAGAACCTCGGTTTGATCTTTTTGTCCAAAGAATAGCTGAAATACCGGGGATACTCCACAACATCCTTGACAGGTTCATTCATTGTGTGGACAAGGAATTCCATCTTTGGTTTCAGTACTTCATCAATGCTATATCCGAGCAGAGGAGAGAACCTATTAACCATGCTGACCGCTTCCCTTCTAGAAAAACCATTGGTCATCAGGTACTTCATCCTGCATAAACACGTAGTTCACCACAAAGAGAAACTATAATGCCAACTGATGGTTAAAAGTTTTAGCAAAGCTTTTGACCAACTATGAGTGGGCTGCCAGTAAATAACTACTTTCACAACGAAGCTCAATAGTTAATGTAATTAAAAACAGATAACCACGGTAGCTAGAAGTTAGAACTTGTTACCTGGGAAGTATTGTATTCTGAATGTCTGACACTAGCACTTCTGGATACTTCCCAATGATCCGAGGAAGATCACTATTTTTTATGCCATATTCAGAGAGAAATTGGATTTTCTTCTTTAAGGTGTTTTCTACACTGGCAGCAAAAACTTCTGGACATTGATTCAGCAATTTTCTACACTGGCATCAAAACCCAATTCCTTAAGAAAAGAAACTACCTACCATAGCAAACACTAGTTATAGGGCAATTGAGAAGGCATAACCAGATAAAAAAGCAGCAAGTAAAATTACAAAAAAGAAAGTGTAACTTAACCAGTGCATTTAGACATGAAAAAAAGTATACGAAATTATTTGTTTACCTCAAGAAATTCATGTGGCTTCTGCAGTTGAAGTTGAGGGCTCAAAGAAATAATCTGGCCCAAGTTTTTGCTTCTTACATCAGATTCTGCAAATTGCTCCACCATTGTTCTCAACTTATTAGTTTAGCAGCCTAACAAATGAGGCCAACTCCTTACTGGTCGATCAGCATAAATTTTGGGTACCTGAAAGGAATAGATCATGTTTACCTTTCATTATTTTCCCATCGACAGTTAGAAGTGATACTAGCAAATTAATTTCCCTCTAGGTTGATGAAAGCTAGAAAGGAGTGGGGGGATGCTGGTTATGTTTGTTAACATTTTTGTAAAATGAAGTATCATCTTTACCTTTTCCCAATCAAACAATGTATATATTTCCTCAATATTTTCTTGAATACTTGTTGAGATAGTCCAAGGATATTTTACAAGCACTCTCCCAATATCCTTATCTTCAACACCAGCTGAAAAAATTGAAGCACGTTAGGAAAAATAACAATATTGTAATGGTACTATAAAGCATAGACATTGAGGGAAAATGCTTTAGTTAGTGAAGAATTGAGTTTGGTTGATTCCAACATCCCATTTTCTGAGGATTCATATAGTTTATCCCTCCCTGAGGCGGATTCAAATGGGAACCACTTGGAGCAAATTCCAAAGTCAATTAATCAATTCTTGCCCTTTCTTCCTCCCATCACACTCCCTATTCAAGTGTAGAAATACTTTCAACGGAAAGCTTGACTAGTAGGCACTAAAATAGAATACACTAATTTTCCTTTCCAACAATAAATTAAGATATGTTAGCTACAGATGAGTAGATAATAACCTATCCTTCCCTACCTCTGCCCGTTCATTGGCGTGGTATCCCTTTTGTTTAACAACAATTTCACGCATGGCTACTTTGTAAATAACCAAGCTGTTTTACTGCAAGTTGTAGAACAGCAATAACTTGTTGTGGCATACCTTTCTAAGAGCTTGTAGCCGCGGTTTAATGTCTTTGTCAATGTCAAAGAAAAGAGCAGGAGGAAACAAAAGAAAAAGAACTTTCATACGCCTGGGTGGAATTCCAAAAAATTGTACACGAGGATTATAATGATATTCAGCTGATAACAGCAGGAGACGTGGAAATGATTCGACTAGGTATGGAAAAGAAGCATCCCCAGAATCCAGCATGTTCAATCCTCCACGCCTAGCTTCCATCTGAAAAAATCACAGAAAAATACAAGACGATCAACACATTTCATTGAAAACCTTAAATTTTCGATATTAAGGAATCACAAATTAACAGATTGGATGGGAGAAACTACATACCTTCTCAAAAAGGATACGGTTTGCTGAATTTCGTCGCCAACATACACGGACAAGTGCATCATCATTCTCCTTGCACTCTTCCCCATTATTGTTACGTCGTCACCAACAGAAAATAACATATGCTTCACATAATTCACCTAAAAATGAATAAAGCACATAAGCAAATAGCATTCACATATGCCAAAGCAGAACAGAGCAGTGAAAAGATTCATCCTTTACCTATAAGAAACCCATCACTTCTTTCATCAGAAAACACCGTTACTAAACAAACTAAACGAAAAAACAAATCAATCTAGAATTTGCATCTAAGCAGCAAGCAACTGTATGTCTATATCCAGTTCTTAGCCCATCCAACCTCGGTAACAATGTCGGGCAGATTTTCGGATGAGAGGTACCGCGCAATATGCAACCCGACTTTCGGATGAGAGGTACCGCGCAATATGCAACAAAGAGGACGGGCTCAAACCCAAGCTCTCCAAAAACGCAATCATCCCCCGGTCGCCTTTCTCCCTCGCCATGTACTTCACCTTCGCCTTCAACGAAAGCTCTCCTCCCCTATCCTCCACCCCACCTCCCCACAACGACCCTCGTCCAACTCCCGCAAACCCTTCACAAGCATCCACAAATACCGCGGCGAGCTCGAGGATCCACCCCGCCTCCCCCTCGCCCAGCCCGGCCTCCATCAACACCTCCGCCGCCGCGGCTTCGGAGGGAGACGGACAGGCATCCTCGACCGTAGCTCGGGGCAGGACGCCGCCGCCGGGGCGGGCGGGGATGGCAGAGGAAGACGGAGGTCGGCGGAGGAAGAGACGTGGTCGGAAGGAGAGTTGTTGGAGGAGGAAGGCGGTGGGGATTGGGAAGAGGGGAGGTGGAGTTGGAGAAATGGGAGCAGCGAATAAGAGAGGAGGTGGCGGAGGTGCTGCTCCCACCAAGGCCTTGGCCGAGGTGCTGGCGGGGAAGAAGGAGCTGCTAAAACCCTTTCCTTGTCTTGTCTCCCTCGCGCCCCTAAAAGCCTAAAACCCTGAATATTAATGTTTTTTAGGTACGCCGAGGGCAAACAGTAACCAATCGGTTAACCGAGACCATAACTATTTGATGGTTAGGTCATGCGGTGTAAATAAGTCGCCGATGCTTCTACTGTGCGGGCTTAAATTAAATCACAACATTAAAAAAATTATTATTTATAATTATATAAATCTTAATTTATGGTTCATGCCCTTTACATGTGAAAGAAAAAAAATTAAATCATGAAAATAATTTTATTTAAGTTAATGATGCTTTTTACTGTTAAAATAGATAATTTTAATAATTTTTTTGTAGTTATGAATATATTTAAAGTGAGACTGTGATTAGTATTATACAAAATTTTAATTTTCTCACGTTTTAATATTAATTATATTAAAAGTGAATAGTAGTGTCCATTTAATTAAATGGTTTAAACGAGAATATACATTAATTGTTTGTAATTAAAGTATGTATTAATCGTGAACTAATCATGTGCCATAATTTTTTATCGACTAATTGGTAACCCCAAAGCCCCTCGTCCTTATCGATATCTTCTTCGTCGATCGATCGATTTCGTTCTGTTTGCAGATTCGATTTCGATATTAATGGCCGACGCTTGCTTTTGATTTTTTTGTTTTTTGTTTTTTTGGTGATCCCGCCGTCTTCGGTTTCGTCTCCGCTGCTAAAAGATGGGAGGCTCTGAAACGAGCAGTGTTCCTTCGGAGGACCCGAGGCCGCTGGTTTTTGCTTACTACGTTACCGGGCACGGGTTCGGCCACGCCACTCGCGTCGTCGAGGTTATTTGTTGTTTATTGGGTTTTTTTCCTTCTCGAGTTTTGAAAACAATTATGTTTGTGGCATTGGATTGGCGGAGCGGGCGCTTATGAGTGTTGGATTGGTTTTGGTGATTTGTGCAGGTCGTTCGGCATCTTGTTGCAGCTGGCCATGTTGTTCATGCAGTTACCGCTGCACCTGAATTTGTCTTTACCAGTGAAATTCGATCTCCTAATCTTCACATTCGCAAGGTGAGATGGTTTCTGTTGGCATGCCATCGATTTTGTGGGCTGTGTGCACAACCGAGAATCCGAATCCGATGTTTGCATTCGTTTTTATAGTCAACTTTGGAAGTGGGAATCGTATATGGTTGTGATATTAATGGGATCGTTCTTGGTTTATTTTATTTTGTTACTTCCAACGAGAACATTTGTGCACTATGTGACAATGAGCCATCGAATTACAGGTTCTGTTGGATTGTGGAGCGGTGCAAGCAGATGCTTTGACAGTGGATCCACTTGCATCACTGGAGAAGGTATAGTCAACAGCTGCACAATAGATGGAATTACTCAAAAAGTAAAATCTTGTTAAGTTAATATCGGCATTCATCATTAATACTATGTGTGTAATTAACTCCCCATCACTATTTTCATCCATTATTCCTGATAGGCGGTTTGCAACCTGGGCTTTGTACCACCGATTGATTGTGCATTTTTACCGCCTAGAGAACACATACTTGGCTTCTGTTATTCACGCACAAATGGCAGATTTAGGGTTTTGTAGCATATTTAGTTGCATCTATCTTAAATCTTTTTTTTTTTGTTTTGTCACTCTCTGGTGGCAGAATGTTTATGACATTCATTCACTGTTGTATTCCACTCACTGGGGAACGAATGTTTATGATACATTTTTTACTCTGTTGTAGTATTCTCAAACAGCTGTTGTTCCACGAGCTTCTATCCTGACAACAGAAGTACAATGGTTAAATTCCATCAAGGCTGATTTAGTAGTAAGTTATCTTCATTACTGTCAATCCAACTGCATTAGTATGAACAGTTACTAAGAAGAATGCATTATTGTGCATTTAGTAATATTTTTTTCTTGACTTTATTATTGACTTGTTGAATGTGTGAAAGGATCCAGACGACCATGTTGTATAGCATTTTCAATGTATCTTTTTTTTTTAAATATTGTTTATTACATAAGAAGGATGTCATTCTAAAAACCAGTACTTAAGCTGTTACTTAAAGCTGCTTTTTCCATGAGCAGGTTTCTGATGTTGTTCCTGTGGCATGTCGAGCAGCCTCAGATGCTGGTATTCGTTCCGTTTGTGTCTCAAACTTTAGGTGAATGAGCTTTTTTTTTTCTACTCAGTGTCTGTTACTTGTTTAGAAATTTGAATCTCTAATTTTTATGCCTACAATTTTCTATCTACAAATGTTGTCAGTACGATGGTTTCTCTTATTCTTCTACTGACATTGGAATTACTGTGCGCACTTTATGCATATATGTTCTAATTTGGCAACCTTATCTACCCTTTTGTGGAAAGAAATTTATTTTATGGAAGCATCTTTTTACTCAATGTATCCCTGCATAAAATGCTTTATGGCCATGCTAGGTGTTTTTTTCCCTTTCTTTTTATTTTTTCTTTTTTCATCTTCATGACTGAATTTGGATTGAGGAAGATGATTCTAGACAAAGTTTGCTCCAACTTTTGCACATATTATGACTTTCTTGAGCATATCTAAGCATGCGATCCATCGCTAAAGCCTCTAATTTAAATACTGTAGCAAGGAGTTTCTTGTTTGGAAAATTAGATTGTCACTTGTTACATCAGTGCGTGTGTGCGTGTGTGCCTGTGTAAATTATTGTGTGGATTGCTAGAGATCATATGATATCCTGTAAAAATACAATGCCCAGTAAGAAACAGCCTGATCATTGAAATTCTAATGTTCGAAATATGCATGTTATAGCAGAGTTGGATCTTGTGACATCTGTGAACCTATTTACTAAGATGTGCTTTCCTTTCATATGAAATGTAGCTGGTACCATTACATGTCTATGCTTTCCCTAGAACTTTCAACTTGATCTGAGTAACTGAGTTCTAGCATGGTTATTTAGGGGAAATACACACTATTGTGGTGAGTAATGATTGATACAAATGACACTATTAGTTAATAGTTCAATTTTAAATTTAACAAATCAAGAAATCAAACCAAATTATTTATTGAGGCTTCAAACTGAGGACTTAAAAGCACGTGGAGATCAGTAATGTGCGTGTTAAGTTGCCAGCTTGAATAATCCATTGCCAAATTTTTTTTTAGAGTAATCCATTGCCATTTTTTTTTTAAGTGTTCCATTTTACACTGAGGGAGCATCAATTTGAAAAATGAAAATAAATTTATCATGGGAAAATGGGGTCTACCTAGTGTTGAACTCTTCTATATCTCATTATTCCAGGTGTGGCTTTTCAATGATGTTAAATTCCATTTCAGTGTGGTTCCATGATTCATCCACATTTTCTTTAAAAGCAATGACAGAGTTTGCAAAACGAGTAAGGTGTTTACAATGAAGGAGTAATGTGGCAGTGAAAGAGTTTACAGAATAATGGAAGATTAGTTAGGTCCATGATAAGTTGCCACCTTAAGTAATTTATCGCTTACACTTTCTTTAAGTGTCATTTTTTATTGAGGGAACATGAATTCAGAAAACAGAAATAAGTCTTATTGGCAAAAATGAGGCCTACCTAGTGTGGTTTTTCAAAGAAAATAAATGCATTTTACTGTGGTTCCGTTCTCCCTGAGTTTCTTTAGACGTAAATTGCTGGGGTACATTATTAAACATCTTCCTGTTTTATCTTTAACAGTTGGGATTTTATTTATGCTGAGTATATAATGGCCGCAGGACTCCATCATCGTTCCATTATTTGGCAAGTAAGTAAATAAGCAATTTTGTGATTGTAAATTAATGGACCTTTAAGTTGGAATTCTGGCCCATTGCCCGTGCACTAAATTTATCACTAGGAAAATTTCTAGAGTGCTCAAATTATGTGATGAAAACATGGTTGAGTTGTGCACACTCAAATGAAACCCGATGGTTTATACTATTATAATTTGTTAATCTATTCCCAAGAAAATTGCTTCTTGTTCTTTACTTTTTAAAGCTCGAGCTTGATGATTTGAAAATCTACATGCTTTAATAGTTTGCAATTAGTTTTATTTATATATTTTATATATTCACTATTCATCACTTTATTTGCAAGAGCTTGTGTGTCACTTATTTTCTTTATAAATTCAGATTGCTGAAGATTATTCTCACTGCGAGTTTCTTATCCGACTTCCAGGCTATTGTCCTAGTATGATGCCTCATCACGTTAAAAGCTTATGCTTTATTGTATATTATTTGTGCATTTGAATGGCACATTCATTTTACCAAAATTATGTGCTACAGTGCCTGCTTTTCGTGATGTTATTGATGTGCCTCTTGTTGTTCGGGGGTCGCACAAATCTCGTTTGGAGGTATGCACAAAATGATCATGGTCAAGTTCATAAGCTTTCAGTTCTACTTGATTAGTAAGAGTTACACACAAGTTGCAGGTCCGAAATGACCTTGGCATAGGGGGTGATGTCAAACTTGTTCTATTCAATTTTGGTGGTCAGGTAAGGTTAATATCACTCTAGATAATTGAAGGTTAAATTTTCTCTTTGAGTGTATTCTTAGCTGAATTTTCACCTCGTGATATTTGGTTTTGAATTTTTATTGTTCTTTGCGTCAGAAGTGAGACTTACCTGCATAGACTATTATGTCATTCCACTTTTGAAATTTATTATATGGAACCTTGTCGTGAGTTTGCAAGCCAAAATATGATGTGTCATGGAAACTTTGTCCTTGTTCCTCTTCATGTTCGTGGTATTATTGCTTTACTAACAGCTGGAAGTTTTGGGCAGGAAGCTTTGTAATCTTTTGATATATTAATCTTTCATTTCTTATGTTTGTGTCATTCATTCTCCACTTACAGCAAGCAGGTTGGAAGTTGAGGCAGGAATGCTTACCTGATGGTTGGCTGTGCCTGGTAGTTTACTCTCTGCCTTATATTTTTGCATTTGTTGCATTTCATTGCCCTCATGTAACAATCATTGTTTTTCTGTGTTTCTGGGACATGAGTTAGAAGAGTTTGTTTACTGCTATTTTTCTTATTTAATGTTTGCGTAATTAGGTTTCTCTCATATTGATAAGGTGTCTTGTCTTTTTAAGTGGGGCAATAAGCATTAGTAATTGAAGGCCATGAGTCTAGGATTTTGGTATTTATTTTTGGACAGTGACCTGTTCAAAATCAATGAAGAATAACACTAAAAATATTCTTGCTTATCTCATTCCATATCCGCCAAGGACAATTATATTCTTGACCTTAGTGATTAGCATTATAGCCAGACATTGGCCATACTGGTTTATCATTCTCTGATGATGTTTTATACATTGACTTCTTCTCTGATGGTTCCTTCTCTTCTTTTCTCTTGAACTGTTTGAATCTAGACATGTCAAAGTTTGGGTCTAGTATGGTTTGTTGGCGTGCATGAAAGGGACACTGACGAAACTGAATATGTGTATTGCATGGGAAGATTTTTTTTAAAAAAAAACTGGTTCTGGCCTTCTTGGACAATGGAAATCGTTTTTCATGTATATATTTCATGTTGAGTGGAAAGTAAGTACCTACAATCTGGTAACATTGTATATCTAATTGTAGGGATTTACCTTGAGCTCATTTGGCAAATCTAATCATAATGGAAACAAATAGATTTCAGCCATTTGCCACTCTTATTTGATCCCCAATCCATTGTGCTTATCATTAGTCTTGCCACTAAAATGCTTACTACCTCCACAAGGAGGCTGACCATCCACTTTTTATTATATTCTTTATTTCCTTACAAAAATAGGGAAAATGTGAAAACTATTTTTTTAAAAAAAGGTATGTGGTGCATCCGAGAATCAAGAACTTCCGCCAAACTTTATAAAGATGGCAAAGGACGTGTACACACCAAACTTGATTGCTGCATGTGACTGCATGCTAGGTATGTCAACCTTTATGTTATCCCGGTACTTCTTTTTTTGTGGATTAATGTTCTTTATGATGTATTTTAACTGCATTTCAGGGAAAATTGGTTATGGAACTGTCAGTGAAGCCCTGGCATATAAACTGCCTTTTATTTTTGTGCGAAGAGATTATTTTAATGAAGAACCATTTTTGAGAAATATGCTTGAGGTGAGGGGTGTGGGGGGAGGGTTATTCTTGATTATGATGTTGTTAATGCATAAGAAAGTCTTTTCTCCTGAGGCATGTTGTAGAGGTCAAATTTTGGGTCAAGGCAAAATGTATGCAATCTCGGTAAATCTTGGTCATGATGGTTCCAGAACTCTCTAAGATGATCTCCATACTCCATTTCCAGTTGTTAATTATTTTTCTGGGGAATCCAAGAAAGATAAAAATCTTGGCAAAATTTCTGATAGATCACTTTGCAATGTTCACAGATGATTACAGGACTTAAAAGGAAAAATGTCAGTCACCAGTACGACCTTCCAAATTTAGAGAGTAACTACAAATAATATATAAACATGTCTTAGCCTATTAGTTCTGTAATGGAATTGTTTATGCTTATGGTAAGAATTAAAATTAGTTGGCTCTGCGGACATGGGATCTACTTTTTTTGCCTTATATCTTTCTGCTTTCTTCATTTAATCTTCTGTTATATAGGCGATATACAACATTCTACCTTGCTTAGGTTGTCAAAAGTTGAAGCATGTCTGCACTGTTCTGTCTCAGCTTTTCTAATGCATTGTTTTTTTCTTTATTTTTGACAGTACTATCAATGTGGTGTCGAGATGATAAGGAGAGATTTACTAAATGGCCATTGGCTACCATATCTTGATCGAGCACTGTCTTTAAGGCCATGTTATGATGGGGGAGTGAACGGTGGAGAGGTATTTTTAAATGACAACATAATTTAGTCAACCTTTGAAACGGATAAAGTTGTTCTTTGTATTTTGTTGCAAAAAGTGATGTCCACATACTAAGAAATTGTGTGCCTTACTGTTGAGCAAATGAATGATAATGGGTTTTGGTTCCTTCTTTTTTCTGTTCTATCCAGGTTGTTGCTAACATATTGCAAGATACAGCGTACGGAAGAAATTTAGCATCGGCAAAGGTGGGGCAAAATGAAATTTCTTCCTTTCATTATAAAGAAATTGTTTCATGATTTTCATTTTCGTTATCTGGAGAAAGGATTTAGCTTAGAAGGAAAATTTGTCTCTTTTACCAGAATGTATTTAGATGGGCCTATGAGGCCTTTTTTTTAATATATTCATGGATTATTTTTCCCTCTTGTTTCCATTTTTTTCTTATTTGAGCATTTGCACAAGTGCAGTTTAGTGGGGCAAGGAGATTAAGTGATGCCGTTGTACTTGGCTATCAAATGCAAAGAGCTCCTGGCAGGGATATCAGTATCCCAGATTGGTACACACTTGCTGAGAACAAGCTTGGCCTTCACCCTGAAGTGACAGGCTCAGAAAATAATACTCTTACAGAATCGTAGGTGTATCTATAGCATCAATCAATTCATTTGTATATTTTAGTTTTGTTGCTTTTATCATGTTGGATTAATGCCATCATGATCTTTGTTAATAGATGCATTGATGGCTTTGAAATTCTTCATGGAGATGTCCAAGGTCTTCCAGATACTATAGCTTTCTTAAGAAGTTTGGCAGCACTGGTCAATGTTGTTGATGCAGGAGTGAACACTGAAAAGTGCAAGCGAGAGCACAAGGCTGCTGCCAGAGTGTTCAACTGGGAGGTATTTTTAATAGAAGTAGAAGTAACAGTTACCAAATGTTACTTATAGAGGTTGCAAGAGATTATGATAATTGATTTACGTAAACTCCTAATGCAAGATAACCAAAAATTAGGCAGGTTTCTGTAATAAGAATGAAAATTAGAACTCCAACCATGGTAATAATTCGCTTGAAAAAGTCTAGTATAGATACAGTCAACAACTCGAAATATAAGCATTGTATCATAAAAGCTTTTCCAGCATTCAACTAAAAAGAAAGGTTACATTCACACGTCAGAAACTACAAAACAAAAGTGAAGTCCTCAGCTTATTATAAAACCCCTTCCCCAACACCCCCCCCCCACCCCCTGATTGGACATAGCTTGACCAAGCTATGTCCAAAGGATTTCGTCAAAAAGGACACCGTACAAATCTTTGTAAAAGAACTGCAAAATACAAGTATTATAAGCACAAATCCACCCAAGAGCAATAATCCTAAACAGGACAAATAAAAATCTTACTCAATGGGTTAGTGTAACCTATGAAAATCCCTGGGAATGTATACCAATGAGAAAATGATTGTTTTAAAGAAATGAGACATTAAAACATGTAAAAGGCCTCATGATAGACAAAACTATTTTTGGACATAAAAACCTAAAAATGAATTGTGGCATCTATTAAATCACAGGAAAAAGTCTGACAAAAATACAAGTAAAATAATCTCTTGTTAAGAGACACAAAGGCAAAGTTCAAAAGGGTATGTAATAAAAATCTTTGAAACTGATGCAAAAAACAACGTGAAAGTAAGGAAATTCGCGGATCAGGAATAGGCAAGGACAAAAAGTTATGTGAATATGCACATATATCAGAAATTTTAGATCCAGAGAGAATAACACAAAAATTTGAGTTTATAATTTTTTCTGAGGTATGGAGCAGGACAGTCAAGAAAAACACATAACAGAAGGGGCATTCAACATGAAATTTGATGGAAACAAAAAAAATGTGCGTATTGTCTTTTTCCTCGGCTTGATGGACTTCGACAAGAATCTTTATGAACAACAAATAGAATCTTCAAAGTCAACATAAGTGAATTCCTCACCTTGTCATATATCTCACCTTCATGCTGAGCAGTGCATGGTTAAGAAACAATTGTGGCACATATATTATGTATCCTTCAATGGGCTCTAAAAACTACAGGGTGAGAACTAGCAGCAATCATACTTCCGCAAAGCATCGGAGTTGAAACCATAGACATATGTACATGGATAGTAAAAGTTACCAGCACTTGAGTAAACATTATCTTTGAATATTTCCATCAAGACGTGAGCTGCCACTTTCACCGTCAAATTATATTTCTTCTTTGATTGTTATCTTAGCCCAGAGATCATCCAAGTCATAGCTAATCTAGTGAGAGTTTCCTTTTGCATCCTGGTTCTTATACATTCTCCTTATGTATGATAGGAGGAAATTTTTGTTGCTAGGGCACCTGGAAGGCTAGATGTGATGGGTGGTATTGCTGATTATTCAGGGAGCCTTGTTCTGCAGGTGAATTTTCCTTGTTTTCATTGACTGCATTATAGATTTCTGCTATCAATGTTGAATAAAGTGTTAGAGGATAGAAATTCTTTTTTTCTTTATTTTTTTATTTATGTCTCATGGCATTGAGAAAAATGTGTACTGGTAGGATATGACACATGCACAAAAAATTTGGGGAGCTTTATTTGATGCAGAAAATGGAGTGTTAGAGTAATTGAATGCTGTAAGATATATTGCAATCTCTTCTAGAAATCATTGGAAAATCAGAAGCTGTCCCTGGAATATTTTTTATTATGCAAATTCATGGGAGTATTTGCAAGAAAACTATGAGGGAATTCAGCTTAGTTTTCAACGGACATATTTTCCTAGGGATAAGCTGAATTCTTTTACTTATGTTTCCAAGTTTTTGAATAGATGTGCATATATGTTATACCTTCTCTTGAACACTATCAAACTACTTCCAATAGATGCCAATTAAAGAGGCCTGCCATGTGGCTGTTCAAAGAAACCATCCCAGCAAGCATAAGCTATGGAAGCATGCTTTGGCTCGTCAACATGCCAAAGGACTGGGAGCAATTCCTGTTGTGCAAATTGTAAGATATGCTTCCATTTTTGTTTACCATACAATTTCAAGCATTGTCTGTGGTGTTGTAGAGGTCTTTC
This sequence comes from Piper betle, assembly GCA_033002965.1. Lineage (NCBI taxonomy): Eukaryota > Viridiplantae > Streptophyta > Magnoliopsida > Piperales > Piperaceae > Piper > Piper betle. Next base: position 185,135 of record JAURVB010002818.1, on the reverse strand, counting down.
TCATTTTTTCTTTTTTTGTATGTGTGTTTTTCTCAGATATCATTTGGATCAGAATTAAGTAATCGTGCACCAACATTTGACATGGATTTATCTGACTTGATGGACGATGAACGACCAATTACATATGAAAAGGCTAGGAATTTTTTTGCTCAAGATCCATCCCAGAAGTGAGTTTTGTTAACTATAATCATGTTTAAATGATTTTCTCCATTTGTGGGCTTTCTAAAGATTTTGGGCATTAGGTGGGCTGCGTATATAGCAGGAACACTTCTTGTTTTGATGCAAGAGTTGGGAGTCATCTTTAACGACAGTATAAGTATATTGGTGAGGGTCCTCAATTCAATATCTTGGTTGTTCGTTCACCATTAGTGAGTTTATATTTCATCCAATATCCATTCAAGTCTTGTTTATATATTGATAGAGCCACTCTTGAAAGGCCTTCCCAAAAAGTTGCAAAATAAAAAAAGGGTGGTTGATCCCTTTTTTTATTTTTTTAAAACACGCGAACAAAATTGCCCCTTTAATTGTAACTAGCAAACGTTATTTTGCGAGCTATGTCACTTTTATAATTTTAACAAGAACTTTGTGATAAAATTTTCTTGAGATTTAATATAAAATTTTCTATTGCAACCAAAAGCCCTATAAGTTTTCATTTTCATATTTATATATCAGCAGTTCCTTTGTTATGATTTTTCCTGCTTGCATTAGGATTTGTTTGGTTATTTATGTTTGGACTAGTTTATTCAGTTGCTTGCCTTGCAGAACTTTAGCCATATTGGTTATACTAGTGTCAGGAGAAAATACTTCTATAAAAATACATGAATTGTAGGCCAGAAACCACTAGATTAATTTTTAGAAATGAAGGTTAAGTTTATCCAAGTTCTTGAATTATTTCTTCTTCTTCTTCTTGCTAATTACAACCAGAAATCAAAGAACTATGGCAGATAACTTCACCTTGAGAGGATACATAATTGTGTCAAAATCCTCCATTATTTACCTGCATGTGGGCTATCATTTATTTGACAAGCACATCAAGTAGGCAACATGTTTAGGAATGCGGAAAAACTTGTTTTGCAATCCATGTCAAGCTTAATGCATGGGCATCAGGCATTCAATTCATCATTCATATTTCATCTTTATGTACACTTGAAATTGCTAGTATATTTCATTTGCTGGGTATTGATTTGAAGCAGTAAAAATCATTGAATGAACTCCGTGCAGGTTTCTTCCACTGTGCCAGAGGGGAAAGGTGTGTCTTCTTCAGCTGCTGTTGAGGTGGCTACCATGTCTGCTCTAGCTGCTGCGCATGGTTTGTTTTGCATGTGAAGGCACTTGTTTGAGCGCAGCTTAACGGACGAAAATGGATAAAAAACTTTCTTCTGTTCAAAATAGATAAATAGCTTTTTTCTGTTCAAAAATCGATAAATAGCTTTTTATTATCCCGAACTGGAGTCTCATGGATCACATTCCGCCATTTCACTTGATTATGAACCATACCAAAGCTTTAATCATGAAAGTTGGACAACCTCCATTCATGTTCTTTTTGGCTTTCCTCTAACCCCACTTTTGAACATTACAAAATGGATAATTATCTTACAATGGTAAATTTGAATGTGCAGGACTAAATGTTGCCCCTAGGGATCTTGCACTTCTTTGTCAAAAGGTAAACAATTATCAAACCTGCTAATGGCTAAGGCTCATTTCAGCATATCAACTGGGTTCAATGATTTTGTGCAGGTTGAGAATCACATTGTTGGAGCACCTTGTGGAGTTATGGATCAAATGACATCTGCTTGTGGTGAAGCCAATAAGCTTCTTGCCATGGTCTGCCAGGTTTGTGGCAATTAGATAACTGAGTCATAAGTTCCTTTTTAGTGTTCTATCTTCCTTACTTTTTTACTGTTAGTAGGAACCTTGATTCTTTATCCTGTCTTGCATTTGCAGCCTGCAGAAGTAAAAGAGCTTGTGAACATTCCTGCACACATTCGTTTCTGGGGTATAGATTCAGGAATACGCCATAGGTCTATTGCAAAATCCTTATCTTTAATTTTACATGCAGAATGCTATATTAGCACTAAACTGCTTGCAAAATAGTCTGCATTTGTCTCACTATTTAAAGTTACATTTATACGGGATAATCTCATCCCTTTTTTACGCCATGATATAAATGCATATCTTCTTTTTTACAACGGCATCCAACCTTCCTCTCTGGAAAACTTGTTTTTTTATCAAAAATCAACGAAGCTTTAGACAATTCTGGTTATCGATTGAAAATGTGTGTTTTTTTCTGTTCTTAAGAAAGTACTGCCACTTCTGTAGTGGTTTCTATAATTTATCAGATCTTATCAAATCAGGTTTCTTCCATTTTATCCTATGTTATTGACCCGATACACACTCATTGACTTTTTTTTCATCACTGCATTCAGCATTGGTGGAGCAGATTATGGATCTGTTAGAATAGGTGCGTTCATGGGCCGTGAGATAATAAAGTTGGAAGCTTCTCAACTATTAGCAAGTCCACAGTCTGCTGTCAACTCTCAAAGTGCTGATGATAGTGATGAGATTGAAGAGCACAGCATGAAATTGTTTGAAGCCGAAGTTTCACTTGATTATTTGTGTAACTTGTCACCTCACAGGTTAGAGCTTTTAAATAGCATGCCTCGTCTTTAGTTTTAGCTTACGGTGTCAAGCAAGTGCACATTGTGTCAATCTGTCAATCTTAGCCCAGCTTATGCAAGCAAGTTTTGTGCACGTGAATAACATGAGGGGCAAGCATTCCTGTGTATCTATTTTTAGTCTTAATAATGTGCTAATGTAAGTTTCCAATTTTTCCACTAACTCAAGCTGTTGAGAAGGGTAATCCAGAAATATTTGATCACCTGCCCATGTTTATGCATACTTTTAGACTTGTTTAAGAATCAGCTTAGGAGAAAGTCATCCCTATTTTTTGTGTAAAACATTGTCTCTCTTTTAAGATTTAGGCAATACATGTTCAATTTTGAAGATCAGATAATACAAAGTGGAAATGACATGGAAACTGCATACTATTTAGTACAGGACATATTAGTAAGTTATGTTCCTTTCTGTCATTAGATATGATGCTGTCTATGCCAAGAAGCTGCCAGAGGTTATACTTGGTGAAGCATTTTTGGATCTATACCATGATCATAATGATTCTGTGACTGTGATTGATAGAAAACGCAGATATGTTGTGAAAGCTCCTGCAAGGCATCCAATTTATGAAAATTTTCGTGTTAAGGTTAGACCAAAGTTTTTATGATTTATGTTTTTTTCGTATTTCAGTTTACATTTTTCACATATAAATGTATATTTTGGAAGAATACCTCTATCTATCCTTAGATGGGGCACTCCTTTATATGTTAGCATCAGTTTTCCACAATCCATATACTCGAAGAGTATGTCAGTGTGTTATAACTGGCATCAAAAAGATTTGATATTACTTAGGTTTGGTGTAGAATTTACTTGTCTTTGAATTTGTTTTACCGCGTTTTACTTAGGTTGAATCAGGCATGCTGTGTACCCCCACAAAATCTGGTATGATGTCTGGTTTGAAACTTTGATATAGTTTCACTTGTCTTTCATGACTGTACTTAGCTACTATTTTACTAGTGGGGACACTAGCTGTATGTGCAATCCCCGTATAATGCAAAGGAGCAACAGTTTGAAAGAATGCTGTTATAGATGCATCTGGTGAAATTTGATATTGCTTGTCAATGTGGATATCATTATTTTGAACTTGGAGAAAAGTGTTTTTTACTCAATATTTAGCGCATATATGAATAATTTCCATTCAACTTTTGTTGATTGTAGGCCTTTAAAGAGCTTCTGACAGCAGCCTCAACTGATGACCAACTTGCTGTTCTTGGTGAATTGTTATATCAGGTGTGACCTTTACTACCTGAATTTTGGAGTTTATTTCTTTGTAAATGGGAAATTTTATCAGGCCACAGTAGGTGGGTTCCAAAGTAAATTTGAAGTTGTATTTACTTTTATATCTGTCATTAATGTGTTGAATGTCGCGATTCTTTTTAACTGTGTTTGGTATGTTCCACAGTGCCACTATAGTTATAGTGAATGTGGTCTTGGGTCAGATGGAACTGACAGGCTTGTTAAGTTGGTTCAACAAATTCAGCATCATAGATCAGCTTCCTCTGAAAATGGAACTTTGTTTGGTGCAAAAATTACTGGGGGAGGTTCTGGTGGGTCTGTATGTGTCATTGGAAGGAACTGTCTTCAAAGCAGCAAGCAAATTCTAGAGGTAAAGTGGCTGATAATTTTCCCTACTTCCTAGTTACGTAATTTTAGGCTTGGAGAAAAAATCCATTTGTGCACCTTCCTTTGTTTATATCAATTTACGTGAACTTTTATGCATTTCAAACGTATTTTTTATTAAAAAACAGAAACAAGCGAAAACAGCAAACTAGTAACCGTAGTTCTTTCTCTAGCAAATACAAGAAGTTAGGCTCTTTGTACTCTTTAAATTTTGATTATTTGAAGATTGTTCTTTGAGTAGTGAGTTGATCTCCAAGACTTATAATACTGCAGTCCCTCGTGTAATTTTAATTGAATTCTTGAATTTGCAAGCGGAGGTTTGCTTGTATAGGTGTATAATTTAATCACCAAATACCAGGCAAGGTGATTGAGGGTTGTGAGTGGGAGTGTGCTTATAGATCTTTAATTTCTCTAACCTTTTTCTTTTTACAAGATAACTTCGCTAACCTTTTTGAAGCAATGAACAAAGCAGCTGAGGTTTCACTTGGCTAACCTTGCCATTTTCCTTTATTGCATTAAAATCATATTGAGCCAACTTAGAAATGGACAGTGACATAGTCTTAGATGTCCACGGCAGTGGATGCTAAAAGTTTACATGCCACCTAGCAAAGAACTTTTTCCATAATGAGTCTTTTATTGGCTTCAGCTATTATTTTATGCAGACGTACACCCGTTTTGGTTGAGGAAGTGGGGATGGGATCATGGGGGTGGGACACTTGTTGTAGCGTTTGTTGTTTCTAGCTTAATATGCAGACTTCTCTACTTCTTAATGTCAAAAATTATATTAATGCTATATATTGTAAATTTCTCATTTTCAGATTCAACAGAGATATAAAGCAGCAACTGGGTATTTGCCTTACATTTTTGAAGGTTCGTCACCGGGTGCTGGCAAGTTTGGTTACCTAAAGATTCGCCTACACTCAGATCAGCTACCAGAAGGAAGAAATAACTAGAATTAGTTTTTAGAAAATTATTTATCGAATCATGCAATAGATGCCATAGATTACAGAATTCTACATGTTGCAATAAACCAGACTATTGACCCCTGGAGGAAAAAAGACTGTAAACGAGAAGGATCACATTACTGTTGATTCAGATTCAGCCTAAAAGAGGGTTAGCTTTACTAATGAAAGCTGATATTTGAGGAGGTTGCTTCTTCAATGTTCCTGACTGTTTTACGTCTTATAGTGCGGATGTTGGAAACTCGATCAACTTTTTTTTTTAAATGACAATGCGTTTTAATCTAGGGGATAGAGCAGGTCATTATCTATTTGTTCTTATATTTTGCTTCCCCCACACACACGGTATCCAGACTCAGAGATTCAGTTAATAGCAAGACCAAAGTACCCTTTTCAAAGCCAAAAATACCTTGACGTGCTTAAATCCAGTTACCAGATTGCTACTTTCCTCTGTTCTTTGGTTCATTGTATTAGGGAGAATCATATCTCAGACTGGATGAGGTTCAATTTTAGTAGTGGAAACGAAGTCTATCCTTTTCTCCTCCCTTTATGAAGTAGCAATTGATGCTTTTGTCTTCCATTCCTGTCTTCCCTTTTGGTGGTGCAACTGATCCGCTGTCGTGGAATTTATTCATCCCCACCAGCCGAGAGCACCTTGTTTGAGGCGAGTGAACATACTTGGTAGAGTGAAAATTGAAGTGTATGTGGACGAATCTCTCGGTGAGTTGCACTCATTTTTACTTTACTCCGAGGATGACTTGCGAAAATAGTAATAGTTTCCTGAATTTATAAGTGAACATTTGTCATTCAAATGATCATATTACGCCGCACGCTAAATGTTTGATAGCTTGAGGTAAGCCATGCATTGATCATTGCGTATTAGGCTTGCCTTCACTGACTTTCAAGACAAAACATCAAGTTCAAAATCTCTTACCAATCCTTGGTCAATGACTATTAAGCATGAAGCCTTTTGTTTAATTTTAGTTCTTTTCGAGGGATGAAGGCTTTTGTTTACGTTAGTAAGAAGATCTACCAAAAAGTTTTCCAGGTAAAACGAATATCGAGTAGTCTCTTATCAATCCGTAGTCAAATCCTCTGAACTGTTCAGGTGAAATGTATCACGGTAAGAAAATACCATTCAATTTTTTTGTTCTTTTCTAAGTAAAAAATGCCATTCATGCATCAAGGATTTGTGCTCCCTCGTGTAAGAACTTGTGCTCCATACAGGTACGAGGTGAATTCCTTTCTTCCACCAGGTATTTAGCCAAAACATGACGAACAAACCATTCTGTCCACACAAAAGACATACTCACTGTCATAAAAAAGAAGACGATTCCAAACAAAAATGCTCATAAAAAGAAGACGATTCTAGCCGTGGAGAAAGCTGCCGGAGACCGGACAGTGCATGTGAAGCTTTAAAGACCGAATTTGGCACCAAGCTCACGGTGGGTCATCACCCTCTTGACCACCAAATACCGTTCAATATTCAGGTGGCAACTTCTCCTCGTTATCTGGTAGGTAACAACGAAGCAATCCCCTTGCTTGCCGGCTTCTGGGTCCAGCCTCAAATTAACGAGAGGATAGAATTTTTTTCAAAAAAATATTTGTTGCCTTAAGAAGAAGCCCACTTCTATCCATATTTCCCAATGTCTGCAATTATCGATCGGTCGTATGATTGGAATTCAATGCAATTCAATCCGAATATGTTAATCGAAACTTTTGTTGTGTTCTCGGTTGTGAGAAGATCCATAAACACGAACTGGAAAGTGGAGGACTTGAATAGTAGCGACGAGTGATACCACAAGATGTAATGGGCAGAATTGTAGTTTTTGTAGAGGAGCAGCGAATCTCTCTTGCATTTGCAGACTTACTTGACATGGACTTGTTGGTCAGAGTAATGGGACACTAGGAGAACTCTCCATAGGTTGGTAGTTGTCCATGGACCACCTCCGCTTTCCATCTCTACACTTATCATTGGAACTGTGCACACGCCTCGCTTTAATGAAGGATGCGACCTCGCTTGCTTACTAGTTGTATAAAACATGCTCAGTCCTTATCCTTTGTTGTAAGGGACAAAGAAACATGAATAACAAATGATATTTATCGCTGGTAAGGAAGAAGTTAGCATTTAACAACCAGTAAAAGATGTTAGAACATATATCCGACTAAAATGAATCATGGGTAAGAATTAGTATATACTATAGAAAGGCGAGCCTTCCTATGGTCACCGGTCATTTTACTCTACAACATATATCTCACGTCAAAAAAAATATCGGTAAATAAATATATATATATATATAGAAAGGTACGTTGATTAGTCATTTTGGATGAGACTACTGTGACCCAAAAAGTTAGCATTTTGCTTGAAACACCTTTAAAGAGAAAAAAAATTGACTAAAATCATCTTACCCTTACAAGCTGGAAATGATAAAAACTGAATTAAATGTTGAATGTGATTTTGTTGAATTCATGGTGGGTTTAGGTTCTCGTCGTTTTCTCAAATATATAGAGATTTTCAATGGAAATTTTGCTAAATTGAAAGTGATTGCACGGTTTTTTTTTGGTATCGTCCAAAAAAATGATACTGACTTTGTGTATATTTTGTTTGCTATATACATGATATGTGATTATACCGGTTTATAAATTCATCTTGTAAATATCATAATCATGCCAATATGTTGAAATCACTAAGATAGGGGTAATCTTTGGGACAGCTTAAATGTATTAAGAAAACAATTGCCCTAATATGTAATTAACCTTCTTAATTTGTATACATGGATAAAACAAATATTGGTCCTACCCAAGATGACAAAAACCAGAATGGTCCCAGGTGTTTAAGCATGTGTATGAGCCTAACACTTCTTGGCCAAGACTTGACATGCCCCAAGCTTTAGATTTTGGTGCTTGTCATTCTCCATGGATGGTATGTGGTCCATAAAAGATCACCTTCAGAAATGAGACATATCCTGCCAAGTTCCTTCCTACCAGTGTTGATCTTGTGATGCTTCTGTGTTAACGACCATAACATTGGATTGATCTCCGATATATTTGTCATTTCAAAGGCAGATTAATTGGGTTTATGTACAACAAAGGAGCTTGCATTGTGATTTCTCACTTGGGCAATCCCAGGTCCGCCCAAAAAGTGGCCTTTCATTGCGCCCCGGTTCAAATCAATGAATTCTTTTTTGGCTTTTTCATTTTTTGATAATAATAATTATACATAATTCTCCCACCACCTACGGCCGCCGAATAATATCAAAAAATATTTTTTTTCATCTTTTAATAAAAAGTTGAATTATATTTTTTAAAAATAATTTTTTCTATGTAAATTTAAACCATGCCTAATTGAGGCAATCAGTGTGATTCGGTCCGAGTTTGGCCAAAGATTGATGGTTAAGAAAATGGGTATCTAATTAAGACCCGGCCCGAGCCCTATGGACAAAATGGAACTGGTATAAGGTATACCCATGCATTTTCACACAACAAACAAAAAAATATAAATCATGTTTATTGTCTTTTAAATTACAAGTGCACATTGGGTTGGGTCCTACTCCTTCCTTCGGACCCAAATCAAAACCTAATAATACTCTATGCATATACTAATAAAGACATGAAGTTTTATACCTCAACTCGATTTCTCATGGGATCGAGTAAGGTGGAGACTTTATTATCCAGACTATTGCTATCACTCCACATCTCCCTGGTTGCCATCTACAACTTTGAGTAGAATATCCCTTCATAAAAAGTTCACTTATAAAAGTTGCTACAACAATAACCCTTGCGGTAATTTTATAATTTGTTATAATTTTTATAATTATTTGAGATTGAAAAAATTAATCGCAACAATCAATTATACTCCTTTTTTTCGTGGAAGTCATACCCACTGCAAAAATTACTACAGCAAATCCCCTCCCCAATCAATTACAGTAATGAAAGAAGCGTTGCATGTATAAACTACAATGCAAACATGTATGAATACAAGTTGTCGTCAACAGGGCTCAAAAAAATTATGTATACATATATAGAGAGAGAGAGAGAGACGTGACGACTCATTCTCATGCTCAAATCCAGGGTTTGTTGGATAGAATTGAGGGGATTACGACTCAACAAGGCTCACATTTATTCAATGATGCGATTTGAGCCAACCACCCTACCACTAGCACTTATAATAAAAGTCGCCGAATCATCGATGCAAATAATTATTCAAAGGGGAAGAAAAAGTTCATAAAGCATCTCAAAACGATGCTAAAAGAGCAGCCCAAAAACTAGCTATACCTTATATAATATCTCTGCACCAATTCATTAGAATAAAAAAACAAATAATAACACACTTTATTAATCAGCTCAGATGGTGGCCGTGGCATTGGCCAGCCCTTCACATGGCAAGTCAAGCATGTCTATTTCCAGTTTTCCACCAACAATATTGTATTTGACATCTTGCTCTGTGTTTTTTATTTTTAAAAACTTATTTTGTAATCATAAAAATTTGTGGTTATTTAGCTCTATGTTTTGCATATTATTAAGGAAACTGCTGAGAAAGAGTGGGTGCATATAATCTAATGGCAAACCATGTTCATGACAGCCGGAGGTGCATATTTTCGTGTGTATAAAATTCCGGTGGGCATGTGTTGTGCGTGTGCAGCATTCATTGAGTTGCTACTTTCATCGTCAATTGTTGTGGTTCTTCCTTCTTTCTAATAGATGCGGGATTTTACACTTATAATGGGTTCGGGCGGATATGAATAGGATAAAATTACTTTTAATTTGAAATTAATTAAGTACTTGTATTGCTGGTTATGAATTTGAACCATTATATTTATTTCATTTATCAATAATCTAAATTTAATCCCTATCCATTATCATCCGATTAAAAGGGCAACGTATTTATAATTTTGTTAATTTTAATATGAGAAGTATGCAAAAACAATGAAAATATTAATAGTTTTCAATATTGATGTACTTGTCTAGAATATCATTTGACCAACTATATCTAGATCTAATTACTAACTGATTCGTATATATATTAACATATGAAATATCTGAACCTATATCACTATCTATATTAATAATTGAGCTAGTTTGATTAATATATATTAAAAAACATAAAAGTTGAATACAAATCAAAATTATAAATATATATATATACACACACATTTGATGAATGTTCATAGAAATACAAGAATAATTAAAAATTGAAGAAAACTTTAATTAATTAAAATGCAAGAATAAATCAAATTATTATAATTCATTAACAAAACTAATATATATATATATCTACCAAGGTAAGTCGCGCATATTGGCTAAGAAAGAAATACTTGTGGTGTGAGCCGATTGGGAGGAAGGAGGGAATGATTGATGAAAGAGACAGAGAGAGTGAGAAGAAGAAAATTAAAAGAAGGAGGAAGGCACGCTGGGGTACTGGTGCAGTGGCAATTGGTGGTGACAGAGAAGAGCCAGCAGGATGGAAGGGGCTGTGTCAGTGAGGAGTGAAGGGGTAGGAGATGACTGATGAGCACGCGCGCACCCGCTGGTAAGGCTGCGCCCACCTCCACCTCCACCTCCTACTCCTCTTCTTTTCTACGCTCTCTGTCACTCGGCACTGCTCCATGCTCTCTCTCCTTCCTTCCACATTGTTTTGAGTCCCAGTTTGGCGGTAGCCATTTAGTATTTTGGGGGAATTTTTAACTCAAATAAAATCAATCTGTTCATATACAACTTTTACTTCAAGTGGTTGATATTTGAATTAATATATATGAGCATCAATTATCTTAATTCTTACAAAAAATTTACCCGGGATTTATATAATTGTACAGTTAACATGAAAGAAGTGAAGTATCAATTCTGTAAACCTCTTAGTTACCCATGCTAACAGAAATATGTCTCCATTTATATATTCACAATATCAAAATTTACATTTTGGCCTCTTCAAATGTGAATAAATTATTAATCGCCTTGTTTTTGTTCACTTTTATTTGGTAAATTCATCTTGAAAATTACATTTAAATTTAATTCAAAGAATTAGGACATCTAAATTGTTCATGCTTCACAATATTGCACACAAAATTGAATAATGATCATGTATATAAAACCTCTCGCTTAAATTATTATTTAACCGTGCAATTCCATCTATTATGAATTGTTTTTGTTAAAAGAAATAACATCTACTCTTATATATATCTCTCTCTCTATATATATAAAGAAAAAATCAATAAAATAAGAGATTTAATTAATTAAAATATAAAAAATATAAAAAATAATAATATCTTCTACTATAAAGGGTAATGAGTTCAAATACGATTAATATTCACTTATAACTTATTATAAAAATAATAATAAAAAAACTTCACACTATATACGGTTACGAGTTTAAACCCGATTAATCTTAATTTTTAATTTTTTATTAATAACATTAAATTTACTTATCTTTAAAAAATAATTAAAAATAAATAATTATATTTTATAATCTTATTTAATTAGGATTTATATTTAAAATCAATCTAATTTTATATTTAAAATATTTAATTATTATAATCTGTGGTAATATCTTCATGCTTTCAAGTTACACCACACAGTCATTCTCAAACTTATCAATACATATAAGATCAACAATATCAATAGAGTTCATTGACATATAATTTATCAATGTCCTGTAATTTTTTGTGATAAATACATAAAAAATTCAACGTCGACAAACGCTTGCGTTCATGCACAATCACAAAGACACATTCAACGTTTTTAAGTGTTTCTCTAATTATATATTAACCAATCAAACTTTTTTTCATGGAGGACGACCTAACGGGGCCCAATCTTATCCAACCTACAGCACATTATATCCGGGCCCACATTGGTTTTAGGAGCTGATTAAGCTTATAAAAGTCTTAGCATATCAAATATCAAATCAATTAATTGATTATTAAGAGTGATTTGATTAAGGTTGCGGTTAGGAAGCGAAATGCTCATTTCTTTATTTTTTCGCACGTGCAAGTTGTGCGGGTTCTCCGCCCAAAAACAGGGATTGAAGTGTGGAGACTTCTACTTGTCGTCGCCTACTTTACTTCCTTCTCTTTTATAAATATTTGTAGATTGTTTTGAAGAAAATCAAAAGCTTTGGACTGGCTCTCATTTTTTTAACTATTTAAAAAAAAACGATTTGCACCTATCTCTCTCTTTCTATGTAAAAAAGATAATATCTTTTTAAAACAAATTAAATTCGTGATCTTATTTGCTAATATCCCTTTACTTGATGTCAAAGGGGTTTATTATTTCCCAAATAAATTTTACTATATTTATATATAAACATTAGTTTATCAACAATACTCAACACAAAATTATTTCAAATTATTAATTCATTACCCGGGATGGCCTAGAATTAATAATTTATTATTGAATGGATTTTTTTATTTTAATAACACTTTATATGAGTTATCAATATTTATCAAATCTGTTCATATTTAAGGGAACGCTGTAGGAACAAATCACATGTTAACTAAAAGACGAAGTTTTGAACAAGAAACATACATGTTACTCTATAAACAAACTTTTAATTGTTTAGCATTTTCTTTACAATCAAACATGAAAAAACGTCAAGAACAGTAACACAAGCAACATGTCCAAACTTCGTAGTAGACGACGAGCAGACGCAAAATATATCTTCTTCCACACTACTGCTCTTGGTCAAATCTTTCCCGACAACTTTATCCAATCTTTCTACTTTTGACATTTTGGTAGCCAAACTCACGCCTTGGCTGCGAGTTCTCGCAGTGGCGCAACAGCGCCGGCCACCGACGTCTTGTCCAAACCCGCTTTTTCATGCACCCTCGCCTAACCAAACAGCTCATGCTCCCTCCTCTTTTTTCCGTCTTTCGCACGCCCACCAATTGCCTCTTTTCCCCAAAGTCCCATAATTCGGTTGCACAACAGTTTCTCTTCTAACTTTTCTGGTCTAAGCCATGGATGCCATATTGCTCTTCAAGTTCTTGTAACGTTAATGGTCTCTTACTTTCACTGGGGTCCCCTATCTGGTCATTCATTCCCACTCCACTCATAAGACAGCCCTTTAGGCTTTTACCCGCACTCACCGTCCTTTCACATGTACCCTACAGTGAAACGCCTGTGTGCTCATCTTGACACCCCCTCCCCACCCCCGACCTGAGAAAGAAAGCAACTCTTTTACTACAAGGCATTAGTGTCGATTGTGATATTTGTGTCTCTTACCCAAAAGATTCAAACTAGACTCGTTTCTGTTTTTTACAATGCAACCTCAATAGTAAAGAGGTGTGTTTTCAACTTGTCATTGCTAAAAGCATGCCCAAAAGGGGATACAGATACTAGTACCTACTTAACAGAAACGGCCGTCTTATCTACGCTATCATTATCGACAGAGTTACCTAATCAACTTGTTGATAACTCTTGCACCATGTATTAGTTTACTCAGATGCAAGCTAACATCTGCTGGCCAAGAAAAAAAACAGGCTTGGAATGGAATATCAAATATGTATATTGGTATGTGGTAGGGGAAGAATAATATTTGCCATTGGGTGATGGGTATGACCAACTTCGGATTCTACGTACGTCTCCATGTCTAGTCGGAGAAGACTACTAGTTTCTTGCTGACGTTCTTTCCCTGTAGCATTGGTTGGAGCTCAGGTTGTGTCCAAAGAGCTGGTCATCGTCGTCCTCCTTCACCGAATCCGAGTTCCAACGTTGGATCGGGAATCAGAGGAGCTAACCCAACGCTAGGCATGCTTAGAAACCCACGCTGGGGTGTTGTGGAACCGGTTTGGAGCGCTCTCTGCTTAAAAAGGGTGGTAAAACTGTGAAGTTTGGGAACAGTGGAGTTTGGAATAAAGAAAGGAGGGAGGGTGGGGGTGGAAAGGTGAGGACTTCCGTTGGGAAGGGAGAGAGAGAGAGAGAGAGAGAGTGGTGGTGGCGAGGGAAAAGGAGGTGATGTCTGGTTGTAGGGGGCTCAGGAGCAGGGGTGAGGTTCTGGTCTGAGGAGGGGAGAGCAGGTGAGCAAAGACTTCTCCTTTTCCCGGTCCTCTGTCGTTCTCCTGTCGGCCACGCCCGCCAATCCCTGCTCCTGTGCTTGTCTTGTTTCTTTGTTCTCCGGCGCCGGTCGCCGGTCGCCGGTCTCCGGCGAGGTGAAGGAGCCGGCAGCTGGATTTGGCTGGTCCTAGTACTGTTCTATGGAGGTTGACTTAGCAGTACTTTGAGCTATAGCTTATCCAGCTTTATCCGCCGGAGCACCCCGGAGCGGCGCCATGGCGCCCGCGTTGAAAGTCCCGGCCACTGGTGCGGTCGCGAATCCGTGCGAAGGTATGTACATGATGGGATGGTGAAGAGTAGAGCTTGGATTTCCCGACCTTTTTTTTCGACATGTGCATCCACTTTTTCGAGTTGCATGGATTTTATGCGTTGGGTTTTTTTTGTTTTGTTGTTGTAATGGCTTCCAAGTTCGATCATGCTGTTGCAGGAGGAGAGAGAAGGCCATCAACCCGGAGCTGTGGTACGCCTGCGCAGGGCCGCTTGTTAGCTTGCCGCCGGTGGGGAGCTATGTCGTCTACTTCCCCCAAGGCCATAGCGAGCAGGTTTGTTGTTGGATTTTCTTTCTCGTTCAGGGAACACGGCGATGAAAGCTCTTGATGGCTGTTCTATGATGTGAAGGCTTGTGCAATTTTGTGGAGATATTTTGGTGACCTGTAAAAATTGCACATTTTGTAGGTAGCCGCTTCTATGCAGAAAGATGCAGATGCTCATATCCCAAACTACCCAAACCTACCTCCGAAGTTAATTTGCCTCCTTCACAATGTCACTTTGCATGTATGTGCTGTTCTCTATTCTTTTCTTTTTATTTTCCTCTCTTTCAGTGATGCAAAAAAAGATTCTTTTTTTGGGATTTTGTTTTATTTTTTATGAATTTTAATGAGCTAATCGCCTTGTTGTTTGCGTTATGTGGACTAAATCTTCCAGGCAGATGCCGAGACAGATGAAGTGTATGCGCAGATGACACTTCAGCCTGTCAATACTGTGAGTGCTGCTCCCTTTGTTAGAGCATTAAAAATAGTGATTTGTGGCTTATTTTTGGCCTATCATACTCAATGATTCTTTGGTGATATAATTGAATTGAAGTTAGATATTTGGTCTTACTGTCTGTTTACAGTACGAGAAGGAAGCTTTACTGGCCTCTGATCTTGCATTGAAGCCAAACAGACCACAAACTGAGTTCTTCTGCAAAACATTGACAGCCAGTGACACAAGCACTCATGGAGGATTTTCTGTTCCACGCCGTGCAGCAGAGAAGATCTTTCCACCGTTGGTAATTGCTTTTTTATCATCTCAATAGCTATGTGGTGTTGTCTAAATGTTTACTTTTCTGTTTCTGATGTCTTCTTTGGTTTGCAGGATTTCACTATGCAGCCTCCTGCCCAGGAATTGGTCGCCAATGACTTGCATGATAATTCATGGACGTTTCGGCATATATATAGAGGTATAGTTGTCCATGTTTATTTAAATATTGACCGTATACTCTATTGTATTTGGCTGATTTTGGAGTGATTTCATTGGTTTTATTTTCTAATATTTATATGTTTATCAGTATGTAATGTTTTTGTATGCCTATGTTAACCATACATTGGTGCTAAAGCGCCATCGAATAATGTATCATGTAACTTTCAAGGAATTTACTCCTTTCTTCGGCTACCATACCGTCCCTGGCAGCAACTTCTGTTTCCTCTGAATCTATGAATTGAGTTTGTCTTTACTCATATCTTCAGGTCAGCCAAAACGGCACTTACTGACGACTGGGTGGAGCTTGTTTGTGAGTGGCAAGAGGCTTTTTGCTGGTGACTCTGTCTTATTTATTCGGTATCCTTCTGTCATTTACTTTTCCTGCTGCCCACCAACAATATTTTGAGTTTCAGACCACTAGATGCACGAAAGTTCATTGTAATTATGTATTACAAAAGCTCGGTATTCGGTATCTTTTCAATTGTAAGCCGAAGTCAGTAAATTATTGTTGAAATCTTTTCAGTTCATTGGCATTGACTGTTTAAAACATATTCTGATTAAGCAAAATGATTGACTAACCTACAATAACTCGTTTACGTTATCCAGCAGAAGAAGAAATTATTTTGTAGGCATGTTATTCAATTAAACTTGATTAGTTGGTATATGAAATTATAAACTTATGTGTTCTCTGAAGGAAAATTTTTTATTACTATATCTCTTCTTTACTTAGCTTCGCTTTGTTATGCCAGAGATGAGAAACGGCAACTGCTTCTTGGTACAAGACGAGCTAACAGGCAACCAGCAAATATTTCATCATCTGTACTGTCCAGTGATAGTATGCATATAGGAATTCTCGCAGCAGCTGCCCATGCTGCTGCCAACCATAGTCCGTTTATCATATTCTACAATCCAAGGTTTGTGCTTTGAGGATGTTTTTACTTATATTTGTGTGAATAATGACTGTATTGTAGTCGTCCTTATTTTTCACTCCTTCGATTTTTCTTTTTTTGCCTACTCAGAGCCAGTCCTTCAGAATTCGTGATTCCACTAGCAAAGTACAACAAAGCCATATACAGCAACCAAATATCCCTTGGCATGCGATTCAGAATGATGTTCGAAACTGAGGAATCTGGAACTAGAAGGTAACCTTTAAAGTTATTTAGTCTTACTTCATAACCTGTTTAATTATGGCAATATTTGTTTAAATGCACACACTATGTATTGGTTTTTATACATTTGTGAGGCACTAATTTTTGTTTTTATATAATGATTCATATTGTTTCAAGGTTGTTATGATTTCTGTTTCTATTTCTTCATATATCTATTTGGTTGTCAATACTTGGTCCTCATTTTGAAAACGATGTTACTGAAGTCATTTATTCTGCAGATATATGGGCACAATTACAGGAATTAATGACATAGATTCTGTGAGGTGGAAAAATTCTCCTTGGAGGAATCTACAGGTATGAAAGGCATTTTGTTTTTGATTTTGTAAGAATTCACGTTAAATTAATTGGCTGACATCCTTTGTTGAACAGGTTGGCTGGGATGAGTCCACTGCTGGAGAACGGCGTAATAGGGTCTCCATATGGGAGATTGAACCAGTGGCTGCCCCTTTTTTCATATGCCCCCCTCCATTCTTCAGAACAAAACGCCCTAGGCAACCTGGAATGCCTGGTATGTCACCAAGCATATCATTATATTTAAGCCACTATAGCGTGAAGTTTAAATACCTTTTATGTACTGAAATTTTAAGTTTAATAAATGCATTGTATGGAGGAAATGTTTGACGTTGTTGTTTACCTTTGGTTGATTGATTATACCAAGATGTCATTTGTAGATGATGATTCATCAGACATGGAGAACCTGTTTAAGAGGACAATGCCGTGGCTTGGGGAGGACCACCAATCTCAGAGTTCTTTAGTCTCCGGGTTGAGCCTTGTCCAGTGGATGAACATGCAGCAAAATCCCACTATTACAAACTCGTCTTTACAGACGGACTTTGTCCACTCTCTAACTGGATCTGGTTTACAAAATATTGCTGCCACTGATCTCTCTCGACAATTGAGCTTGCAAAGTCAACTCTTGCAACAGAATGGCTTACAGTTTAATGCTTCAAGGCCTCCACAGCAGAACCAGCAACTTGAGCAGCTGCTTAAGGGGCCTTCTGTCAACACTATGAATTCAATCAATCAGGTTCCCCATCAGCAGTTAGAGAGCATTAATCAGCAGCGGCAGCAGCTAGTCAACCAAACATTATCAGTAAATCAAAGTCAAGGCCAGATGTTGCAACCACAGGTTCTTGTTCAGAATTCTGCTGTTCAGCAGTCACCACCTTTAACTCATAACCATCAGTCTCAAGCTCATATTCTTCTGGCGCAGCAGCAGCAGCAGCAGAACCCTCCCCAAAATATCAGTATAAATCAAAATCAACCTGGGATGCCAACTGTGCTTGCAAATTCTAATAATCAACAATTACCAAATTCTGAACATCAGAATCCTTTGCAATTGATACAAAAATTCCAGCACCAGCAGGCATCACTCCCGTTGCACCCCCTGTTCATCCCCCTCAATTTACTCAACTCCAAGAGCAGCAGAGGCAGCTGTTGGAGGTTTCTCAGCAATTGCCTATATCTAACTCTGTATCTCAGCAGCAGTTGGTCCCTCCACAAATTGCCAAAAATGCTCAAACAAATGCTCAGTTCTCTCAATGCCTTCACATTCAGCAGAAGTTTCAACATCCTGGAGGTGTACTCTCAGATTTTCCTGGTTTAGTGGTTCCTTCTCCGCCCATCACCAATACACTGTCAGCACCCTCACATTGTATATTGCCATCTACCGGTACTCAATCTGGAGTAACTGATGATCTACCGTCATGTTCCACATCACCGTCAACAAACAACTCCTCTGTCCTTCCTCAGGCCATAATGAATAAACCTTCTCGCGGAACTATTGCCGGAGAGGAAATGGCTCATTCTGGTTCAACTATATTGAGCCCTGGAACTTTGGAAGCTGTGGCCAGTTGCAGCCCAACCCTTGTAAAAGAGTCTCAGCAATCTGATTGTCCTGTGAGGTCATCATTGCCAGTCTCAAAGTCACAGACTCACAATCAAACAGGTCTGCCTCACACATATCTAACCAGTCTTCCCCAGATGGATTACTTGGACACTTCATCTTCTGGAACTTCTGTGTGTCTCTCTCAAACAGATGGGTCATTGCAGCAAAGTTTGCCCTTGTCGTCTTTCAATCCTTCAGCCTTACTCTTCCGAGACACAGTTCAAGATGTAGGTCAGGCTGATCCAAGGAGTTCTATGTCTGGAGGTAATATTGATGGAGCAATGGGCTTCCTTCCATTGAGTTCTGATCCTTTAACAGGAAAGGGAATTGGATCAGAAAAAGATTTCCAGAGTCAGTTATCTTCAGGCAATATGCTAGCTTCTTTTGAAAGCTCTAAAGAAATACAACAGGACATGTCATCTATTTGTCAGTCCTTTGGTGTACCTAACGTGGCATTTGATGCTGGAGGAGTTTCTATGGATTCAACCATCAATGATGGAAGCTTCTTAAATGGAGGATCATGGGCTCCTCCACCACCTCAATTTCAAAGAATGCGGACATTTACTAAGGTGTGTTCTACCTTTATATAAAATGTTTTCATTACTGATTGTCTTCCTCATCCTTTTCAGGTCCTTTTTGCTCTGCAGCTAATGTTTGCATTTTAGTGGTTCTGGTCGACAACTAATGCGAGTGGTTTTCTGTTTGATGATGTAATGAAGGTGTACAAGCGGGGTGCAGTTGGAAGGTCTGTGGATATCACTCGGTATTCAGGGTATGACGAGCTCAAACAGGATCTTGCTCGTAGGTTTGGGATAGAAGGGCAGCTTGAAGATAGACATAAAGTAGGGTGGAAACTGGTCTATGTCGATCATGAAAATGATGTCCTGCTTGTTGGAGATGACCCCTGGGAGTAAGTAAAATAACTTGTGTTTGGCAAGCTGATTTATTTATCTGCACTTTATGCATGAATTTTGTAATAAAATGAATGTGGTGGTACGATTTATGCTTTGATAATTGTGAATGTGGAGGACTAACGGACGGCTGTGCTTTTATTTTATACAGGGAGTTTGTGAAATGTGTTCGGTGTATCAAGATATTGTCCCCACAAGAAGTACAACAAATGAGCTTGGATGGAGATCTTGGGAACAATATTCTTCCCAATCAGGCATGTAGCAGCTCAGATGGTGGAAATGCGTGGAGGAGCGGAAATGGTCATTGTGATCAAAATGCTGGCAATCCTTCAGGTGGTTCATATGATCGCTAAATGGTAGTTGCTCTTTGTTAAAACTCTGTTCTGAAGCTAAGAAAAAGTATCCTCTACAAGAAAAAACTGCCATCTGCACTGCTCTATCGGCAAACTTATCGCTAATAGCTGAGCTATGACTTGAATGATGGAAGATGTGCATTGGCCTTAAAATGTGAATCCAGGCTGCTTAAAGATCAAATGAAGACAGTAACTCCCATATTGGAGATTGCAGTTTCAGTTTCAGGATGCTTTGCAGTGTGTTTATGTACTTCAATTAAGGTAGAGGTTACAAGCTCATCATATCAAGAAAAGTAGTTATCTGGGATAAGTTGCAGTTGAATTTTTAGTCTGATGAGTTAAGTGTATTTGTAGCTAATTATGTTCCACGACAGGATGAAAAGCCTTTGAGAGATGGTAGGATCGAGAACGGATTCCATCCTCTGCTGGGCAGGCACTGTAAACTGGTTGTTTTGATAATCAGAAAATGCATTTCCACTTCTCGCTTCTTTTGGCTATTTTGCTTGGAGATAGATGTCATGTTTCCTTGGATGAATTTCTTTGTGCCGGATTCACAAATTTGTTTGGTGAAAATCTCGCTACGTTCTTAAGCAACCTAAACATTAATTTACTGGGCTTGTTTAGTAAAGTTTTCGTTCATGTGAAATTAGTTATGTTTGGTCACAATTTTTAAAAAAACTTCATCTTAGTGTCCTAACAACCCATGATGCACGAATCGGCCAATTCCGTGCGGAATCGGCTGATTTAAATTGGATCGGCATCGCGCCGATCCGATTTTGGGGCCGACTTGGTCGGCCCCGAATCGGCTTCGGAATCGGCTGAGTTCGGCCGATTCCGACCGATTTAACTCGGAATCGGAATTAGCCGATTTAAATCGGAATCGGAATTAGCCGATTAAAATACCCTGGGTGTGATTTTTATTAAATTATTTAAGCATGAGTAAAATGGTAATTTAGATTTTAAAAACCTAAAATCAAACCCGCTCCCCCCACGTCGTCGCCGCTCGTCCGCCCGCCGTCGCCCCGTTTCCGCCTTCCGTCGTGCTCCCCGACTTCGGGCTCGCCGCCGACCTCGCAACGTCGTCGCCGACGTGTGGCCGGACCAAATTGGGCTGTGACGCATGAATCGCCGCCGACTCGCGCCAGCTCCGGGCCACCTCGCCGCCGACTGTTTGTCCGACCGGGCTGCCGACATCCTCCGACATCGCCGCCGCGAGACTCGCCGCCGACCGGGCCGCTGGCAGGGGTAAAGAGGGGCATTCTCGTAATTAAAAATTGACTCGAGTCTAACACGAGTCAAAAATAATAATTAATTCTAAATAATTTTAAAAAAATCTTAAAAAATATTAGAAATTATAATACACAGAATAATATCAAAATAACATCAATACCTAATTTTAATATATTTATATTATAAATTATCAAATTATTATATATGACCGATTAAATTAATTTGGACCGATTCAACTGAACCGATTCTTGACCGATTCATTCCGATTCCGACTCCCTAGAAAACCGATTCCGATTCCGATTCCGATTCATGCAACCATGCTAACAACTTGATCAGATTTAAATTTCCCAATGCTCATTATGAACTTAATTAATCAAATGAGTACGAATACACGCTGTTCATTAACTTGAAACCCAATATTGTAAAATTTTAAAAAATTAATAAATAAGTTCAGGATGAACAACTAGTATCTTTAAAAATAATTTTATTCTAAATTATATAGAAAAAAAATATGAATCTATCTCGCTCGAGCTAGATTTAAATTTAACTTTACTCTAATTTTATTTTGAATTATGTAGAAAAAAATACAAAATAAATAACTTGAATCAAGTTCTATTAAATTTGATTCAAGATATATAGGCAAATTTTCAACACTAATCATCCGGAGACTTTCAACTCAAGACTTAGTTTAAACTATGCCTTTGATCTTTTCCCATCTCCCTCCCTTTCGCCGGCCGGCAGTATGCTCATATGCCCGCTCTGTGTTTCTAACTTAACGTGTATTGACTAACCAATGACTGCATGGAGGGAAGGCGAACGAAG
The DNA here is from genome assembly GCA_033002965.1 of Piper betle. NCBI lineage: Eukaryota > Viridiplantae > Streptophyta > Magnoliopsida > Piperales > Piperaceae > Piper > Piper betle. The sequence continues at coordinate 163,004 of JAURVB010002818.1, read as the reverse complement.
CCTGAGCTAGCTGTGCTTGTTGCCGTCTTAAACTGGCACTAGTTCTTGCCGTTCGGGATGGATTGAATTATTTCAGAGAAAACAAAAACACAGCCCCACAAGTTAAGGCAGGCGAGAAGCAATCGATAACTATTCTTATCTTATGCAGGGTTAATTTTTGCATGGCCAAGGAAACAAAACTCTACTACCTTATTGTGTTCTCAATCATTCATATGGGAAAATGCATTCAAGTCATAGATATGACACATAAAAGTAGAACAAAAAAATACTTACCAGTGTAACAATCTTACTGGGCAAACGAAAATCTCTGCATACAAGATAAGCCGCAGCAGATAGGAAAGAGCACAGCAAGAACACACCAAAGGTAGCCACCATGTACCAAGAACTCAGCAAAGACTCGCAGCAAAGATTAAGTTAAAAGACCATACCAATCAGTACTCTAAACTAAACATTCAATACACAAACAGGAACAAAAGTAACAAATTGAAGATAAAATGAAAGGAATAAAAAAGAAAACACCTCCTGTAATAATTCTACTAAGCTTGGGGATTTGCCCATGCAACATCTCAAACCCTTTCCATCACCGTCAGACCTCTCAGCTCCAATCAAGCCCGACTAGGGCCAAGAAAGATCTGTCCAAACCTGTTCTTAAATATGCCAAGACCGAAGGTCAGCCTTCCCACATACAACACACACAGGGATAAACAAAATTTTAGATAAAACGTTAGTAAATTTGAAAATCCGGATAGACTTCCATCCCCTAACCATAATGCAAACTGCAATATATAATATAGATCACAGCAACCTCAAAATCAATGGCCTACATAGTTAAACATCTTCTATAAATGTACTTAATATAAATATGCATATGGTAAGTAGCCACTTGACATAGCTAAAAAAATCATAAATCATTCCATTCTTACCAGAAAAGGCCCAGCTTTGTAACAACCCAATGGCTGCCCAAAGACAAATTGAGGTTAGGCCTCGTGAAAAGAAATACTAAAACAGTGAAAGAAAACGAAAAAAGGAAATGTTTTCCAAGCTGTTCCCCCAATAACAGAGTTCAGGCATTTGAATGTCCAGCTTTAGCTTTTGGGTTGATAGAAAACTGGATGTTAAACTTGTCCGGAATGCTTCCTCGGCTCCTACAAGCTCCGGATGCTTGGGCTAAGTTAGTAGTTAACACATGAAATATGTAATAAATCATTCGTATATGTAATAGATATTCGATGGCATTCTAAACCTTAAGATGCAAATATTAATAGTAACTTCAATTTTAATAAGTAAAAAAATTCATATGTAAAAAATTTTAATTACTAAATAGAATTTTTTTAATGATATTTAAATTGAATAAATTTAGAATTTAATTTTTTTTATGATGAATGATAATATGTAAATAAATAAATATTTTAAATATGCAAAAAATCTAAATATAGTATATATTATTAAGTAACAAATTTTAATTTGATAGTTTATAGTATAATTATAAATCTATTAATATTTTTTAAAAATCCTAATTTATAAAGAATTTTATTTTGACACTTTTCGAATATGACGAGAGATAATTGTAAATCTATTAATATTTTTTAAAAATCCTAATTTATAAAGAATTTTATTTTGACACTTTTCAAATATGACGAGAGAAAAAATTTGAGTGCTTTAATATAAAAACAAAGTACATGAAAATATAAAAAAGGTGGTAGATAAAAATATATAAGTGCATAAAAGAGTACACGAAAGAAAGCACATTATTTTCTTTTGGAAAAATTGAGTAATTTTATTATTGTTATTTTTTAATAATTATATCAAAATTCCCAACTATAAGTGAATGTTAAAAATTTCTCATGGGTGGTGGGCTTTGGCACACTATCAAACTGTTCCCCTACCAGATTTATTTAGAGTTTTTCCCGCCTCTTTATTAAATCTAAACAAGTACGAAACACATTATTAATTCTAAAGAAGTACATAGTAACTCTTTTAATATATGTCTTCCAAAAATTAATTTTTTTATGAAAGCCTTACATTTTTTATAAAAAATTATTGTATCATTTATAAAGTGTATACATCATTTTTAAATAATATATACTTTTTTAATGTGATTCATCTTTTCTCCGTCATGCCCATGGTCTAAAAAATGTATAACATCTCGTTCTTATAAATATATCAATCATATCTCCCAAAATATTTCTTATTTTGATAGGCAATTTTTTCGACTATGCGTATGTCACGGGGAAAAAATGTATCCCTTTTAAAAAAGTAGTTATTATTTAAAAATGACGTATAACATCTCATTCTTATAAATATATCAATCATATATCCTAAAATATTTCTTATTTTATTTGACAATTTTTTTGTCAAAATATATTATTTTTAAAAGATATAAATAATTATGATGTAATTATATTATTTATTTTTTATTTTTTATAATTTGATTATTTAGTTTTCCTTCTTATAAAAAGTATTTATCTTTATTATTATATAATTCACTTTTTTATTATTAATATCATTGGTCTTCTATTTTTTAAGATGTTTTTATTTAATATTTTATTTTTCTTTATCATTATTTTATCTTTTATTATTTATATATATATTTTTTAGATTTTTCTCTTTTAACTCTTTTTCTCTCCAAAATTTCATTTTTATTTTAATAATGAGTTAATCCCATATCGTACTTATAAATATTTATATATGCAACAAATAATTATTTATTATATATTAATGATTTTGGTTTAGGACAATTTTGATTAATGAATTTTCCCATTAAGCTTACTTTATTTTCATACATGAATTATTATAAATTTTGATATTTATTCTTATTTATTTATTTTTACAAGAATCAATTAATTTATATTTATATTTTTTATAGTTAAGATGCTTTTATAATATTTTAAGTTTATAGTTTAATTAATTATTAAAAAGTATTAACTTAGCTATTTTTATATTTAATAATTATAATCTCAATCTATTTGTAAAGACAAGTTGATGATTAATGATTATTAAAAGTCTTCAATTTTTGTTCTGAGTGCCTTGCAGGAAAAGGTTAGTGGGAGAGCAGCCACAATCTCGCCCAATTTCTCCATTTCTAGGGTTTCGTCCATCTGATCTCCACTTCTTCCCACTCCCTCTGAGCAACATGGATCTCAATCTCGATGGTGCCCATTCGATGGGAACTACCATCGTCGGCGTCACCTTCAATGGTGGCGTCGTACTCGGTGCTGACTCCAGGACGAGCACCGGTGAGTGCGTGGTGGTGGCGGCGTTGTTTTGTTTTGTTTTTTTAAAAAAAATTCACATATTCGAAAAGTAATCATTGTTTGGTGAACGATGATTGATGCTGTCGATATTGTGGTGCCTAAAACTGTTGCTGGATCATACGGGCGTTTTTTATCTTTATAATTTTGTGTGGAGTTGAATTGTGGTTCTATGGATTTAAAGTTTTGATTTTTGATTTTTATTTTTTGTGGATTTGTTTAGGTGCGTATGTTGCCAACCGCGCGTCGGACAAGATCACGCAGCTCACTGATAACGTCTATGTTTGCCGTTCTGGATCTGTATCATCTGCTCTCGATGATTTTTTTTTGTGTGTGTGTTTAGTTGTCATCTTAAGTCTTTGACATTTGAAATGCTCAGCGTGTGAATGTATATATATTTTTAAACTGTTCATTTTGTAGAGTTGCAATAATGGGTTTTTGTACAATATACATATTACTTTCTCAATTAGTTGAAGCTAGTATGTGTGAACTTAAGATCATTTTAATTGTCTTGGATGCTCAAGCAATTAAGAAAGGGAACCAATTAATGTTTACTTCAACACTCCTTCCCACTTGCCAGTTTTTATGGCTTAGCATGCAAACCGATTAATTTATGGCTTTACACGTTAACAAGAATGGGTAGACGCAGCATTGAGCAAAGTACTATGGCGTGTCTTTAATAGCTCAACTGTAGGGGAAAGGAACCAAATAATATTTGCTTCAACCGGCATATTTAGGCAATTATTTTAATTTTCTAAATTCGTGCATGTCCTAATTCTTGGTGGGCCGCTTAAACAATGTGTGCTTGCTGTAAATATGGACAAAGAACGAGTGGGGGCATTTAGGTGGGCATTCCATAAGTTGTGGCTGCTCATAAAGGACCTACATACATTTTTCTCATGATGATTGGCAAATATCATTGTGTTGTTTTTTTTTCTTGTTATCTCTATCCTCGTGGTTGGATGTCTTACTGGAAGTATGAGTTATGCTATGATTTGCTCGGAAGTATGAACTAGGTTATGGTTTGCTTTCAGTTTCCCTCTAATTTTTGTTTCCATTTCAGGCAGCTGATTCTCAAATTGTCTCTGATTATGTACGGCACTTTCTTCATCAGCACACGTGAGTAACTGTGGCATGCTTTTTCTTTAATTATTAAGACTACCTGGTAATCCATATGTAATGAAACTATTTGTTGAATCTATTTGCCATTAATGGTAAATCATAAGCTGCTACTTCTTGAGAATGCTAAATTGATTCCATAATTTTTATCTGTATAAACCACAGATTTTTCTTTATTATATTGGTAAATAACGTGAAAAAACTTATTGCTGTCATGGTCTCTATGTTACATTTTGTGTATCAGAGATTTGTGGAGTCTAAAGTTGAAAAGGTGGTTTTGCTTTATTTTGTTCACTTCTAACTTGTGCCCATGGAAAGTTATTTGCTTCTTTTACCTTGCTTTCATTTTAATTTTATTCTTGCGTAACCCTTCCTTCCTGTAGGTGTTTATTTTCTTCTGGTGTATGGCTTCAAATTTCACATAGTGTTCTCGTGAAATGGCTATCTCTGAGCTTTGCGTGATTTTTTTTTTTACAGAATCCAACTTGGGCAGCCTGCTACTGTTAAGGTTGCTGCAAATTTAGTGAGATTGTTGTCCTATAATAACAAGGTAATTTACATAACCTAACTTGCTCTGTTGTTAGTATTTGAAGTTGTATGCAGCTAGTTAAATCATAGAAATGCCAACCTTGGTGATAAATTCGAAAGTTTTGGTATATATATATATTTTAATGTGATGCAATCTTGTGATGCATCTGTTAATATTTTCGATATTTTTGTCAGAACATGCTGGAAACAGGTCTGATCATTGGGGGCTGGGACAAATATGAAGGAGGCCAAATATATTCTGTGCCTTTAGGGGGTACAATATTGCAACAGCCTTTTACCATTGGTGGTACGTTGACCTTTTCTTCTTCTTTTTCTTAAAAAAATATATTCAATTTAATGATTCCTATTTGTTCATTCATCATTATGTAATTGTCCTCATTGCTATAATTGACCGGTAAGATCCCCTTAATAGTTAGTCCCACATTGAATACCTACCAGAGTAAAATCTAGAATATTTGTGGGGATGTGTTTATAATTAACCACTTTTGAAGAATTGACTAGGCCCATCAGTTTGCACTTGGACTGGTCATTACATGGCTATCCTACTCTCTTCATGCTTTACTTTCTGTAACTGACTATTAAATGATTACAATGACAACAATGATGATGGAGTAATAAAATGTTGAAAGTCCATTGCATCTCGGCGAAGGGTTTTAAATGACGGACAGTTGAAGACATGGTGTCAAATGTGTAGATTCTAACTTGATGTGTTGAAACCCATTGGTGAAGTTTGGATTAACAAAATATTGAAACTGTGTTGCACCTTGGTAAGGAGTTTTAAGGATATATAATTGAAGAGAATATATCAAAGCAATAGGTTCCAATTAGATGTGCTGGTACTTTATTGCAAAGTTTCATTTTGGTGAATAGTTTGAAATGATTGCCATATAAAGAAAAGATATAAAGAGAATAAGTTTCCCCCAGATTGCTGGAAATCAATTGGCAAAGTCAACACTTAAATAAACATAATTTTTTCCCTTGCTTTTCTGAATTTGATGGCTGTGGTGTTAGGTTATTTTTTTTTTGACTGTGATTAGTCTTTTGTACTTTCTACTTTACAGGGTCTGGTTCAGCTTATCTGTATGGTTTTTTTGACCAAGCGTGGACGGAAAATATGAACAAAGATGAAGCTGAGGTTTGAGGTTTTACTTGCATTTATCACATTTGACCAAGTATTATTCTTAATGTACAAATTATTTGTTTTTTTATGCTTGCATCAGAGGCATAGATTTACTTGAAGTTGTGTAAGTTATCTTGTTGCATTTTTGCATGTTCACTTTTACTATGAGATGGTAAATATTTTTGTTAGTGGTTTGTCTGCTTTTCAGCTGATAAATTTGTGGATACTGTTCTTTGTATGGTTACTTGGTGTGCAGAAACTGGTTGTGAAAGCAGTGTCTCTCGCCATTGCTCGAGATGGTGCTAGTGGTGGTGTTGTTAGAACAGTTATTGTGAGTCCTCTTTTCTTATTTTTATTACTTTGATTGCATGTGTTGTGAAGGATACATCTGTTAACTTTGTTACTCATCTTTGCACTCAACTAGCTCGAAAGTTTTTGAAAATTTTCATTCATATTCAAATATTTTATGCTCGGGAGGGGTTGTTTCTGTACTCATTTTTTTGACTGGTTTATTATTATTCTGTTTGTTGTGGAAGCCCAGAATTTCTTTTTGAAAAATTAAATTCTAGGCCACAGTCAGCTTGGCCGTCACTGTGCCTTTAATTTAATCACCTATCATGGGATTGTTCATATGGAAAATTTTTTCAAATGCAGATAACTTCTGAAGGTGTAACCAGAAACTTTTATCCTGGCGATTCTCTTCCATTGTGGCATGAAGAAATGGAGCCCCTTAATTCCTTGCTGGACGTACTCGGTGAAAGCGCTGCAGAACCAATGCACGAATAGATCTTGATGGATATCCCTGGTTCTGGTGTTATGTTTTATGGAATGACTGTAACAATTACCATGCACACAACTAAATCGGCAGTTCATTTTTGTGGCTGCCGTTAGCAATTGAAGGCTAATAGGTGCTTTTCTTGTTAGCAGTTACTTATGCACTATAAAAATCATTCCCAAGAGATATGAATACAAGTAAATTGACGGGGGAAACGAGGTATGCTTATATTGCGAAAATAGATACTTGTATGAATGAGTAATTTTTTCGTCATGGGTAGAAATGCATGTTCATTCTGTCCTTCGTCGCCACACTATTTTTTAGCCTCTTCTACGCAACCCTGCCATGAACAAGCTAGTAACTCTAGACGATAATCAGACTTCGCTGTAAAAATGCGTTCCATTTTATAAAAAGTATGGATGTGAAATTGTGAGTAGCCTGCACCAGATTTTCTAGATCAAGGAGTTGGTTTGTTTATCTAGTTATAATGGTTAGGGCAACTGCCAACCAACTTATAGTTGTGTTACACTGATTTGTAGGCCTGATTGTAAGAGGAAAAATTGTAAACTGTTATTGATTTTGTTGAATAATTAATATCATGTAAACTCCTCTATCAGAAGAATAGAATACAAAAGAACGGTTGGATGATGAAGATAGTTTTGTTTGAGATAAAAAGTTATATCATGTGATCTACACGAAACGAACGACTAGATTTGAATATTGTTGATATTTTTTATATCACAAATGACTAGAATTGGGTGTTGTTGATATTTATTATATGAGTTGTTACTAATATTAACGCATCTTTATAAAAGTACTATTTTGTGAAGGCCATCCTAGCATAGTGCAATATTAAATGATGCCTTCGCTACGTTAATGAAGCCTTTTTCGATCAGACATGTACGAGCCAAAATTAAGGTGTTGTAAGGAATAGTTCGTTGTTGCGTTTTTAGGGCGACATGCAAAAATTACGAGGACTTGATACAAAGAACACAACTCATATCACACGGCAAAAATAGCTCAATCCGTTAAATGCACGACTAATAAAAAAATTTAAAAAATCATGTGCTACGTATAGCATTGGACGAGTATCAATGTGCATCTTTATAATAGATAGTATCAGGTAGGCAAAATATTGCGTCTAACTGCAGTTTAGGATATAAATAGACTTTAATTTTATAGATAGTGTTGAATAATAAAATAAACTATTCTAATATTTTAGAAATAAATTCTCGTCGACTTAAAAAATAGATCATAATTAAAAGAGTAGATGAATTATATGTTATTTTTGTTGAAATTTAATTTTAAAAATGGGTATTTAGTTAATTTTTATTAATGAAAGTAGATTTCAAATAATAATAGTTTTTTCTTTTATAATGATAATGATGCTAATTTAAGACAAATACACAATGAAATATATAAAAAGAAAAAGAGAAGAGTAAAAACAAGAAGAAAAGCTTCTGCTCCTCTCCTTGTTCTCATCGCCTTCTTCCCTTCTTCACCTTCTTATCCTTCTCTTCTTCTTCTTCTTCTTCTTCTTCTTCTTCTTCTTCTTCTTCTTCTTCTTCAACAATCACCGTTGCATCCCAATTCCACAGAACCGAAAGGTGACAACATACTATGCGCTTTCTCTCCCATTCCACTGTCTTTGCGTTTTGTATCTGGTTCTATATGTTTTTGTTACCATTGTAGTGTTGTTGAAGCCTTGCGCTTGTTTTGTGGATCTAGCCTTGGCGCTATGGATGCCATGGTTGTCTGCAAGTCTCTCTGCACTCCCCGTAAGTACGCACCGCTTACTTCTAATCAAAGTTGCTTACTTTCTCGTCCGCCGTTGTGCTGTCTCTGTGATCGCGCGCGTTCGTTGTCAAAGATGAAAACTTTGCCTGCTTTCTAGTTCGGATTTGGATTATTAATGGCTATTTCATGGTCAAAACTCGATTCTTATCGTTCCAATGCTGGTTGCCGGGTGTAGTTTCTACCGTAAAATTGTGGACGAGATCCAACAAACTTTGAATTATTTTTTTTATTATCATTTTTTTGGTGCTTGATTATATAAACGAATTGATTCTAGGTTGTGAAACGTAGGGTTTGTTTGTTGGGCAAGCAAGAGGGTTACACAGTTCAAAATGCAGTTTTATGGTTGGTGGCGGCCTAAATGTGCTGAGAAAAAGGCTGTATGCTTGAGTAACAAGTCCAGAAAGCAGAGTGGGGGAGCGCTGATTGCTACGTGCAGGGATGAGAAGATACTTGTGGCGAACAGGGGTGAAATTGCGGTTCGTGTGATTAGAACTGCGCATGAGATGGGAATTCCATGCGTTGCTGTTTACTCTACTATTGATCAGGATGCTTTGCACGTGAGACTGGCCGACGAGGCTGTCTGCATTGGCGAGGCACCGAGTAGCCAATCGTAAGTGATCCCAATTCCTGCTTCCTTAGTGCCGAGTGAGTGTAATGGATTTTATGTGCTGCACTAGTTTTGTTGCATTGTTAATGTAGGCGTGTTTTTTATAAGCCCGGAGCCATGAGTAACTCATAATTTATTCCTGAACTAAGATTCCAGGCTGGCTGTACGTAATTCATATTGTAAAATGTCTCTGTTCAGCTTTATTCATGTCCCACAATACAACAATTTTCTACCCATTGATGTTTATTTATTAAATGTTAATGTGTTGCTTTTTATGTTGTTGAGATGGACTATTGATTTTTTTGATGAAACTTTAACAGGTATTTGTTTATCCCAAATGTTCTTTCTGCTGCTGTGAGCCGTCAATGCACCATGCTACATCCTGGTTATGGCTTCCTGGCCGAAAATGCATCTTTTGTGGATATATGCAAAGAGCATGGGATTAATTTTATTGGTCCAAATGTATGTTCATCTAGTTTTATATCTGTCAATATCAAATTTCTTTTATTTGGCATCTCGTTAGTTGTTGCATAACTTGTTTGGGTGGGTTCGTGAGTGCAAATAAACTTGAGATTGTATTTGGTACAGCCTGATAGCATCCGTGTTATGGGTGACAAGTCAACAGCTCGTGATACAATGAAAAAAGCTGGAGTCCCTACTGTACCTGGCAGTGATGGTTTACTACAGGTTGCTATGTCTATTTGATTTGTGGCACTGATGGTGAAAAAACTGAACTAAAATTTTATTTTGGTTTTATCACATACGCGCAAGTTTGGTCATTTCTGATGTTTACCTTTGAAATTCTTAGTCCACAGAGGAGGCTGTCAAGCTTGCACATGAGATTGGCTTTCCTGTGATGATTAAGGTATAACCAAAATTTTCGTCCTATTTATGATAGATGTGCTTAAAATAATTGTTTTTATGTGGAGGCCATTTTTCTGTACCTTTTAAATCCATGTTAATTATATTGTTTTCTTAACATTTTTTAAGGCCACAGCTGGTGGTGGAGGGCGTGGAATGCGACTTGCAACTGAACCTGGGAATTTGTGAAGCTATTACAGGTAGGCAACATAGGAGAATGCATACCGATAAATTTGCTATGATTTATTTTGCCTGGTTGCTAAAATTATTTGGTTTTCATATTGTAGTCTGATTTGCTAAATTAGCACCATTGACTTTCATTGCACTTTCTGGTTTTCTGATTGCTTCATTTATTTATTATCTAATTTTGTAGCAAGCCAAAGTGAAGCCCATGTTGCATTTGGAAATGATGGAGTCTATTTAGAGAAGTACATTCAGAATCCCAGGCATATTGAGTTTCAAGTAATTTCTTGACTGAGAACTGAAAAACAAATTTTGGGCTAAAAGATTTTATTGTTTTTTTAAATTTTCCTGAGATGCCATACAACTCAAATGAACTTTGTAATATATTATTCTTTTAGGTTCTTGCAGACAAGTATGGCAATGTCGTTCACTTTGGAGAACGTGATTGCAGCATTCAGGTATTGCAACATGGTTTTGTGTGCTGTAATGATGAAGAATCCTGTTGTCACTTGTAACTACTATCAAAACACAGGATTGACAACCAATTTGACAAGTATTTGTTGAAATATTATCAGCTTAATCAATACTTACTGATAGTGTAAAGTGAATGCTCAAAAGATTGAATGTTTCATACAGCTGACATTTTAATGGTTGTGTACAGAGAAGAAATCAGAAGCTACTCGAAGAAGCTCCCTCTCCTGCACTAACTCCTGAGCTGCGGAAGGCTATGGGTGATGCTGCGGTTGCTGCTGCAGCATCAATAGGTTATATTGGTGTTGGAACAATTGAATTCCTATTGGATGAAAGGGGCTCTTTCTACTTCATGGAGATGAACACCAGAATACAGGCAATTGGAGATATTGGTGCTGCAAGACCTATTATTTGTTTGTGCGATATAAGCAAAATTCTGACATTTTATAGTATTAAAATCTCAGGTTGAACATCCTGTCACTGAGTTGATATCCTCTACTGATTTGATTGAAGAGCAAATTCGTGTTGCTCTTGGGGAAAGGCTCACGTACAAGCAGGTAATATTATGCATTCTTTACAGTTTTTCCCTTTAAGTTCCTGTTATACTTATGTAACTTGTGTTTTTTGACGTTTCTTTTACAGGAAGACATTGTTCTTAGAGGGCATTCCATTGAATGTCGCATAAATGCTGAAGATGCCTTTAAAGGATTTCGACCGGGACCTGGTAGCATCATTTTCCGATGTTTTTCTTATTCCTTTCGCTTATTGTCTGTACATATATATATATATATATATATATATATATATATATATTCACCATTGTTCTTTCTTTTTAGTTTTGTTCTGATTCATTACCTTAATTAATGTGGGTTTGAGTCATAAGGTTTGTTGTGATTGACAAAACTGTTTTTGTTTTATAACAGGGAAGATAACCTCATACCTGCCATCAGGAGGTCCATTTGTCAGAATGGACAGTCATGTCTATCCTGGTTATGTCGTCCCTCCTAGCTATGACTCACTATTAGGAAAGGTGAGGGGCTTTTTGTTCTTCAGTACAGTCATCCAATTTTCACATCTTAACTATTGCTGATGATTTGGTGAATCTGCTTATGTTGCAGTTAATTGTCTGGGCACCAACTAGAGAAAAAGCAATTGAACGGATGAAAAGAGCTCTTAATGATACAATTATCACAGGTGAGTATGTTTATTCAAATGTCCAGCCCTTGGGAATTGATTTCTTTCCTAATGGCCTAGGACTTTAATGTATCTCCCCTTATATTCAGATATATTTTCTCTAATCTGCAGGAGTACCGACAACTATTGACTACCATAAACTGATTCTTGATATTGAGGTATGTTTTACTTTTACCTTGATTTACAGTGTTTTCCAATTTGATTTCTGTTAGAGGTGACCCTATAGTTATGATGGCAAGTGTCAATAATATATAAAATTTGCTTTCTAGCTAGTTTGTTTCACTGTGTTTACACTTGACAGATAGTTTATGGTAAATCGTTGATAATATAGAGAGGCTTTCAAGGTCACTAACCTTGTCCAATATGTTCTGTATTTTTCAGGACTTCAGAAATGGGAAGGTTGACACGGCTTTCATCCCAAAGCATGAGACGGATTTAGCTCCGGTATGTCTCTAGAAAATCTTGGTTTGTTTTGAAAGATAGTACCCTTGAATTTGAATTGTTGAAGTTCAGATATTTGAATTGATTTTAATACTACCTGTAGTGAATTACAAGTCAAAGCCATCAATGTCTATCTTACTTCATTTTAAGTTTGCCTACCATATTCCCCTCTCCTGTTGGTTTGTCGTCGTGTTGCCTGATGTTCGCTACTTGCTTGCTCCTTCCCACGTGCAGCCTGAGAAATTTGCCGTAGTACTTTCTACCAAAGAATTGGCAAGCGCAAAGGTCCTAAGTGAAAGTTTTCTAGGAATGGAAAATTAGATTGTCTTTTGCTATAAGAGGTGAGTTTGATGTCTCTTTGTTTTTGAACGGATAATGTTAGTTTCAAAATTAATTTGTAACTTGAAATAAGAACCCCTTTTATAATTCTTTGAGATGAATCCAGCAATAATGGAAGAAAATGCTTTTGGAAATTTGTTTTGTTGTCTGTGGATGTCTTTGGTTAAAAGGAGCTATGCTCAATGCCCTACAAGAACATATCAATAATCAGAGTTTGCACGCATGGATTATGACTCCACATTGCTTGCTTAATCTGTTTATGTTTTTGCATGATCTTGATCATTACTCGTACCTAAATGAATTTGCTTGAAAAGAGAGATGGTTGAGAAGACAAAAATCATCTCTCCTTTATGTGGGATAAAGCAGCAATGCAAGTCTAGTTTGTTTTTGATAAGTTGAAAGCCTACAAAAGGAAGCCACAGATTTGTCCATTTCAGGACAAATTTACAGGACGTTATAAATTTGGCAGTCATGGATTTGCAGTATACATTTCCTGTTCATGGAGAAGTGGGCATTTATTTCCATCCACTGCGGCCATTCCAGACGCGAAACCCGAAATCTACACAAAGCAGACCAAAACTCTCAACTCATCACAACTGGCTGCATTTTCAAGAAAGTCAGAACATTCAATATTCATATATACTTGATGAGCTTCCATATTGTATCACTCCACACTTGATCCCCTCCCCGCTGCGGACGACATGCTCGAGCGGCTCTCGTAACCTGAGTTGTCACTGACGGTTTCCTGTGTTCAATTTCGACCACCGTTAATCAATAAGGTGTAGATGACAACGACGAAGATGAAGATGAGTGAACTCTTACCTGTGGATTTGAAACAAGGCTAAAGGCGGGAGAAGCCACTGCACTGCCAGCATTGGAGAAGCATCCGAAGCTTTCCTCTGCTTGACCTCTCAACCTGTCCAGCTCTGGCAACACCTCCAAAGCGAGGTCGGGCCGTTCCTTACGCCTTAACTCGGCGCACCGGAGGGCCATCTTTGCGAAACAGAGCGCCTCCTCAACCGGCCAGTCCGTCACCAACGGGTCCAGCATTTCCTCAAACTTCCCATTCTCAATCGCGTTCTCCACATGGTGCGTCAACCCCATCGCCACCCTGCCCGTCACCAGCTGCAGCAGCATGATCCCAAGCGAGTAGATGTCAGACTTGATCGTCAGCATCCCTGTCTGTTGATACTCTGGGTCGATGTAGCAGAAGGTGCCGGCGGTGGATGTCATTCGGTACTGTGTGACGTTGCTTGCCACGCTCGGAGGTACCAGCCTTGCTAGCCCGACGTCGCTGATCTTGCTGACGTAGTTGCGGTCGAGCAAGATGTTGGCGGGCTTGAGGTCGCGGTGGACGAGCGGCTCCGGCTTGGTCTGGTGCAGGAAGAGGAGGCCGGTGGCTATCTCGGCTGCTATTCGGAACCTGGTCTGCCATGAGAGGGGAGGGGTGTTCCCTCGTCGGAAGAGACGATCCTCCAAGCTGCCATTGGCTAAGTACTCGTAGACGAGGCAGCCGTATTCTGGGCAGGCTCCGAGGAGCAGCACCATGTTGGGGTGTCTTATGCAGCTCAATATCTCAACCTGCAATTTTAATGTTACACATGACTTAGTCTCACAAGTAGCCACCAAGCTTACGATTAGTTGGTGTTCGACTTATTAGATTTGATTTTAAGCTCAACAATTTAACGTTCGACTCAAAGTCGAATTTCACTGAGTTTGAATAAGAAAGCCCTCAACTCAACTTGATTTGATTGTGACTTAAATTTGACTCGAAGTTTAGTTCAAATTCGATTTGATGGTATAATATATAATATTAGATTTAATATGTTAATATATATCAGATTTAATACATTAATTTTAATATCAATTATAGTAAATTTTTTTATTTACACAATCATGATAAAGACTAATTTAATCATTCACCTTTTTTTATTTTTTATAAATTATTCTACTCAACATAGAATGACCCTTTTAAGAGCCGTTTTTGAGCTCTAGACAAGTAAATTTTGAGCTTGGTTTGTGCATATCCAAGCACTAGCACGGAACCATATTTAGCTCCGCCCGGGAGCGACGCCGGTGGAGACGCCGTGCGTCTCCACCGTCGATCATCCCGGGAATCAACGGTGGAGACGCACGGCGTCTCCACCGGCGTCGCTCCCGGGCGGAGCTAAAATTTTTTCACTAGCATGATCTGAGTCAATTTCGAATATTTATACTCAAAACTCGGTAATCTTCTGGTTATTTTGAGTCGAGGTCGGACTCGTACTCTACTCGACGTAGCACCCTTTTTTTTTTTTTCTTTTCCCGGAGAACCATTCAATTTTGTAGCTATACATAAAGAGCTAAATGGAGAATCAAACTTTGGACTCTCTAAACATGAATTCTCTGCATGATGTTCAATTCTATTTAGCTTGAGTAAGAGCACGAGCGCATGATTTGAGTTAAGGGAATGCTGTTACCTCTTGCTGGAACTGTGTTCTTCCTTGAGCTGCATCAGGACGAAGGACTTTAACGGCGACGGGGGTGTGGTCGAGGTAGCAGCGGTAGACAGGGCCGTAGCTACCTTCTCCGATCTTGCGAGCTTCGGCGAAGTAGTCTGTAGCACGTTCGATCTCGTCGATGGAGTACCTTCTATACCGAACATCGCCGCGCGTCAATGTGCTGAGAGCGTTCGTCTTCTTATCCGCTTCTTTTTCTGCTTTCATCTCTGCGCTCCTCCTCCTCTGCGCTTCAATCTCTGCTAGCCTCTGAGCTGCTTCAGCTTTCTCCATGGCCGCCCTGCACTTGGCCTTCTCCTTCTCGGCTAGGTTTCTCGCCAGCTCCTCTGCCATCCTCGCCTCCTCTAGCTTTTGCTCTTCCTCTAGTCTCCAGCGGTGCAGCTCCCTTGCCTGGTTCAAACCAGGGAAAAAATGTAGAAGAATAAGAAGAAGAAACAATTGGTTGGATCAGGGGAGATAGAAGAAGCTCACCTTCTGCTTTGCATTGATTGCTTCTTTGCAAGCATTGCTGTACATGTCCATTGTGTGCTTGAGTTCTAACCTTAGCCTCCTCATCTCTGCATCCACATCTTCCTGCAATAATCCACTCACAACAAGTTCCATCAATTCTCTTCTTCTTCTCCTACATATTTAAGAGATAACTGGTTTGGTTTGGCTGCTACCATGGGCAGAGACGTAGAGGACAACCTCCCACTGTTCGTGGAGTAAGCAGAGCTGGTATCAAAAGGACCCAACGAGTTGAGATCGATCGACCTCTGCCCAGAATAGATGGAGTCGAAGCTCACATTGTCTCCACTGCAGTAGCCGCCATTGGAACCCCTCGAGAGCCTCGACGTCTCCAATTGGTCGTAGAGAGGCAAGTAACTCCGTTCGGAGCTCGGTCTCCCCGAGCCCACAAACGAGATATCTGAGTCTGTTAGGTTCCATTCTCCATACCCTCTGACGTTCGATCCTCTCAAGTTCCTGCTGAATGGCGATCTGCACCACATCCAAGCTTATATATCATAAGAAGGAGATAGCCATCATAGACGAAGAATCAAAACTAGCTTGTGCTTCTGTACACTTACTTGATAGACTCCGAATCATCGCTCTGCATGCTTGGTCTTCCTTGCTGGTAATCTGTTTTAGAGCTATAGATTTAGTATCCATCAACCGTACAAGGTTTTGATCAACAATCATCATCTAAGAGAGGTGGTGAATGAATACCGAGTATAGTAGGGGATTGAGGCTCTTGGACTTTGATGGCAGGTTTCACCGCGGTTTGCCGCATGAGTATCTGCTTACGATGATTGGCTATGGGCGGCGCCGGCCGGTTTGCTGGTCGGTGAGACGAGACCTTCTCCTTGGAGACCACATACACCGAGCAGAAATCCGGAGCTGCCTTCGACACCATCGTTGGCACGTCCGATGATCCCTTGAACCTCCTGCTCGCATGCAGTCAAATCAATCAATCTAGCGCAAGCATGCAATCAAGCAAATGAAGAAGACGAGAACAAGATGGTGGAGGGGAATCACTTGACAAGCGTGTTGCGAGTGGAAGCGCCCAAAACCAAGTCTTCAATGGCGTAGTTGGAAACATAATTGACTATCGCTTTTGATATGTCGGTGTCTTCGATCACCGCGTCCCTGCATTGTATCTGCGATGGTTCATGTTATCATGTTATCATCATATGCCATTGGGATGAGAAGTTTTCTGATTTGAGGTGAGCGGTGAGGTAGAGAGTGTTTGTACATCTTTACGAGTGCAGAAGCATCGGAACGGGAGGAAGAGCTCCCTCATTTGAGCGCTCTGCTGCTGCTGGTTGGTCTCCTCTTTTACCTCAGATATCTGATTCCCATCTGCAAACAAATCAACCATCCATTGAGAATGGATTAACAAGGTATAGGAAGATTGATTAATTAAGACAAAACAGGGGAGGGGGTGCTCAAATACTTGAGGAGGGAATTGGTATGGCATTGGTGTTGACATGAATGAGGAGGATGGTTTGTCCTTTGGTCACCAAACGTTGCAATGCCCATTTCAGAGCATGTTGGCTTCCTTTGTCCTTGTCAATGGCGACCGCCACTAGCTTCTGGTTCCAATCCTCCTTGCCTGGCATCATTTCACTTAGCTCTTCTTCTCTTCCACCAAATCAAAATCTACCAAATTGAAGCACATCTACTTGGTGCATCTCAGATGAGCAGCTCCGAATATCAAGTGGGTGATAGAGGAAGGTACCCACAATGTTGCTGAATAGAAATGCAAGTATGATCAACCTTTGTGTTGAACTAATCCTTCCAGTGGTTGGTGTTCTCCTCCGTCTCTCTCTTCTCCGTTCTTTTCGAAGGGAAAAGAGAGACTAGCGGGAAGAGGAAGCCGTTGGCCATCGCTATTCAAACTTTGTGCTAACCATATAATTTGGTGGAAGGTAATGCAACTTCCACGATTTTCCCGCAAAGACCGAAAATACTGAGAATAGAACGATAGAGGCGCCATTCTTACCAACTTGAAGGTTCTTACTCATGGCCGTAACAGCTTCTTGTTTATTTTGGTCCTGCACCATTGATAGCATTGGTTGGTTGGGCGCTTTTCTATTGTTGGCCTTTTAAACTTGGTAAACAATGTTGATTAATGGATAATAGGATATATATAAACACTTCTTTGGGCATCACTTGCTTTTTCGCAATTTTATTATGCGCATGCATTGGGTCATTTTAAAGCAAGCATCTCATGTAAGGACACAAAAGCTTGTTGCCATTGTCAGGGAGATGGTTGCAGGAAGAAGAGTTTTGTCTCCTTTGGTGCCAAAAAATAGCTCTGAATTACGAAGATAAGGAAGAGATTATCTTGCATGCATTGGAAGTTGTATTCTTAAAGTTTCTTCTAGCAAAGGCACCTTGCCAATCGGCGAATCTTTCGATTTTCATAAGCAGAAAAGACGATTTGGGCATTAAAGTATCGGTGAGATTGCCTCAGTTTAAAGTGGTATCTGAACATGATTTTGTAAAAAACATGAGAGGAAGATCTGAACAAGTAAATCTGTAGTTGATATACATTTTAACATACTAATATTATTGACATCTCCCTTTTAAATCTGAGGGACTAATTGGATGATAGGCAAGATTAGAAGATTGCTGAAAGTGCATGCAGAGTAATAGCACCTAGAAATCTATTATTATACATTAACAAGTGCAAGGAACATGAAACAGCAGCTTAACAGATGTATAAGAACCTTTACTAATTTCCACATACAAATGCGGGAGAGAAAAATGGACTGCTCTGCTCTAACAATGAATTATGTGAGGGAAATAATAAGAAAGAGCATGTCTATGATCTCCCAAAAACCATTTCCACAGCATCTGGAAAAACTAAGCCATTCTTGATTGAACACTTCAGACACCAAACATTTCCATGGCTAGCTCCTCCCAGGCCAATTCCATCCTCAACATCATAAACGTTCACCTTCTCCAATTCTCGCAGATTGCGTCCTCTCAAGAGCATGGTTCAAATCAGAATCCCTTCTACTATATTCTCTGTCTCCACCTCTTCAGAATACGGTTGCAGCAAAATTGAACTCATCTTCAATCACCTCGGCAGGAATCTGGCTAGTGTCATGGCTTGCAAATGAAGAGTCCTCGTCATAGTAATCCTTCTCCTTCACATTCTCAATCTCTGTCCAAAGCTTCTCTCAAGTCCCATCTTCTATCAACATCGTTCTCACAACATTTCAACCCAATCTGCAGCAACTGATACATCCCTCCTTCACTTCTTCTAATACCAAGAAGCTCTTTATCAAACACTTCTGCCGTCCACTCTTCTCTGACCACTGCGGTGACCCATGCAACCAAGTCTGTCCCATCTGTAGCCTTCTCTGTTACCATATAATTGGCAGGATACTTCCCTGTTAGCACCTCCAATATCAATATACCCAGATTCCATACGTCTGTTTTCTTTGAAACTTGGCCATATTTCTTGAACTCGGGTGAGTTGTAGGCCACCATGATTCGTTGGGCAACATGGGGATTTATCAAAATTGACAAGCCGTAGTCTATGAGGACAGGATCCATGTTCTTTCCTAGCAGAACATTGGAGGGTTTGAGGTGCCCATGTGGTAGGTTCATACCTGCAAGCTCTTTGTGTATGTATGTGAGGCCCCTGGCTACACCCTTCACTATTTTCAGACGGGTCGGCCAATCTAGAACTGATCTTCTTGAGTCCTCATTGCCTGGGCAATCAATCAACCACAATCATCGCCATCATGAATTACAATTTGTAATAAACAAAATGGGTTTGTATTGAACACTTATACTGACTTATAATAACATTGTGAACAGTTGTTAATAATTTGGAATTTGAGATGTTACCATGGAGAGCTTGCATCAAGCTGCACTTCTCAACAAAATCGGTGACCAGCAACTTTTCCTCCTTGCCAAAGTAATAAGCCAACACAGGAAGCACATTGGGGTGGTTCATCTTCCCCATCCTCTTCATGTGGTGCTTGAACTCCTCCTTGTCAACACCATTCATGTCTCTAAACCTCTTGACCACCATCATCTGACCACTCTTGAGAGCGGTCTTGTAAGAGGACCCCAAGCTCCCCGACCCGAGCACCTCGGCATGGGCTCTTAATAACTCATGCAACTCAAACTGCTCTCTACCATCTAGCACAAAGGATAGCTTCCCATTGTGGCCATTATCGGTATAGCTCGGTCTGCTCTGTAGCTTTTCTCGGGTAGTAACTACGTGATGGTTGGAAATGGAACGAGGTTCGAATTCGTTTACTTGGCTGGGCGCCGTCTTGTTGTTCCCACCATTGAAGGCACCAAATATCAGACCTCGGTAGCGGACAATGGCGATTATTGCACCAAAGATGCCGAGGAAAATGGCTATGCCAATGATGACGAGCAATGCTCTTTGGATGACAGACGTGTTCTTCCTAGGCTTGCATGAATTGTGAAGTGGCTTCCCGCATAAATCTTTGTTTCCTGCCAACACAAATTGACCATGTTTCGATTTTTTGAGCAATATGTTTTTATTTTTCTATGGAACATGGCTTTATCATAATTTGTACAGGGTTTGAAATAGGATTCAAAGCAACACAGGGAATAAATGTGATGCTTATGGACAGATAGTATGCAAATGTTATTATTTTTAACGCTGAATAATAATGTTTCTATGGTTTATTTTGATCATCATGTTTAAAAACCTTGTTATATTTTTCCCAAAATCCATAGGTTATGTTTGCTTATGTTTATAAAATAGTGAAAGCAGATGACATAAAAGTTTGCTTATGTTTATATGATTTTTTTCCATGCAGAGCAAAAACAACTATATATATATATAAACCTGTAAACGATGAAACATTGAACTTGGCCAATGCCGCCGGGATCGGTCCTTCCAATGCGTTGTTCGAAACGTTCACCTCCTTCAACTCATGTTGCTGGAACTCCGGCAGCTCACCGGAAAACCGGTTGTCCTCCAATCCCAACTCCAGGAGCTTTGGCGCCGCCGCCAGCGACGCCGGCACCACGCCGGAGAACTGGTTGTCCGACAGGTGCACCTTTTTCAACGACCCCATGCCGGCAAAGGCCTGGTCGGGGATCTCGCCGGAGAACCGGTTGCGGGACAGATAGAGCGCCTTCAAGGCGCCGAGCCGGCCGACTTCGGGGATGGGCCCGGCGAGGCCATTGCCAGCGACGCTAAGGCTGCGCAGGTCGGGGAGGAGGGTGAGCGCCCCGACGTTGACGAAGCCGGTGAGGCCCATCTCCTCCAACTGCAGGCCCCAGAGGGTCTCTCCGACGCAGACCACGCCGGTCCAGCTCGGCGGGCCGGGGCCCGGGCACGGCCGGCCGCCGGGCTTCCAGTCATGAAGCGCCCCGCTGTTTCCGAACGACTCCTTGAAGAGGAGGAGCGCCTCGGCGTTGGAGTCGGGGTTGGAGGTGGCCGGCGGTGGGAGAAGGAGAAGGAGGGTGAATAGTAGGAGGCGACCAATGTAGGGCGCCATGCAAGGCCGACTCGAAGCTAGGAAGGAGATCGACTACGTGTATATATTTTGCTATATTGAAAGTATAAAAGGGGGGTTGATGGTGGTGCATGGGGTGGTAGGAGGTGAAGGAGGAGGAAGAAGAAGGAGGGCCATTGACGGGGTCTATACAGAGCTTCGTCGTGAGGTGGCAGGGCTGGCTCTGTGTGTGTGGACGTATTGTATGTACATGGGCGTCAGCCATGGATGCACTGTTTCACAGGGTTGAGAGATGTAAGGCCGGCCTCTCATTTTCTTCTCCCTTGAATTAATTATTATGCTTTATAAATATTTATATTTTGGCTTTAGTATAAACCTATTTATTATGTCAGTGCTAAAAGGTTTTCATTGACAAGGCCTCAAAGTTAAATGTTACGAGGAAAAAAATAAAGGAAAAAAAATTATATTGTTATGTGCTTTGGCATATCTCAAAATAACTCTTTTTTCAGTTACTCAAATTTTGCTAAGTATTGTCCACTGTTGGATTTTTTTTTTACATTTATGAATGTTCAGGACATAGGATGCAAGTCACATATTTGACTTCTAAATAAACTCTTTCTCCCCTGTACTTCTATCCTCCACAGTCAGATGTTCTGGAATACATCTTTTTTAAAAAAAATGGGGATGCAAAATTCTCAATGTGACAAAAGACAGGCTCAAAACAAGCCAAGCAGGAAGCCAAAAACGTCTCATCCACGGCCTACGACTGGGTGTAACATGGCCTCATCAGGACTTTGAGTCAACAAGAGATGACAAACACAAAAACCTTCCCTCCATAGCAATTCTAAATAAACAGAGCCATTTGTTTAGCAGCTTTATAATTAATATAAATCGGGATAAATGTGAAATCATGATGTAAGATTGTCCAAACAATTAGATAATTTACTCGACGAATTCTAGCAATGATCGCCTACCATATATTGGAAATTGTATACCGAGACATATCCCCTTTCACTCTAAACAGGATATTCTCTGATCCTACAATGGGTACAAAATATTTGAAGACTATTTTTATGGTATGAGGCAATAGTCAGGCCGGAAGTCTGAATAGCCAACATCAACGAGGCAGAGGCCGTCTGGTGAAGCAGGCGGAGCAGTTGCACGTCTACATGTGGCATCCATAAGCTTTATCAGAGCATCTTCGCCAGCTCCCGCAGCTGCTTCTCTAATGGACGTTGCAACAAGCACCCGAACCATCAGCATATATTCTCTCTAAAAGATAAATAAAAAGGTACAGAAAACGGTGTCTGCTCACACCTTCTTTAAAGATGAAAGTAGATGCTTCTATATTCAATCAAAAGTGTGTATTTTATGATCGATGACTCACAGAAGCTTAACAATCAGAAAATAAAACGAAATATTTAAAAAATCCACAAAGAAGCTACCTATTTCAAATATTACCTTGCGCAAAAATCTGTTTGCAACAAGCTCAACTCACATCACTTTGACATCCTCTTCTCCACATTGGGAGTGTTTTATAGATAGGTCATTTATACGGTAGGACATGGGAGGTAAATTTGCTTCAACCGCTCGCGCATGAAATATAAAACATTCAGTTGGCGGCCCCCTAAACAAAAACCGAAAAGAAAAACTTTCTAATGAACTGCTCATCTGTGAAAAATTTAGTACAAACATATTTGCTTTAAGGCTTCACCTTACATGCTTCTAGATGCCTTGGTGTCTCGGGCAAACGTTCCATATGACAGACTCTTCCCTTCGAAGTGCTGCAACAGTTGCTGAATATTAAATGCCTATCCATGCCCGTGAAAGATAACATGAAAGTTTTGACACATAGCCTAAGTTATTTTATGAAGGCATTTAATATTCACATCTAATTAACAACCAAAATGGCTATGAATTTTGCATTAGGTTGAAAAAGAATGGTGTAAACATCAGGCAGAAAGAAGAAACTTACAGAAAACATACTTGTTGAAGGGCTGCCACCCCTTGGTCTGTTCTCCCAGCAACAACAGCACAACCTTCGATTGGAAGAGATTTATCTACTAGCTGTTTACTTTCTTTTCATCCACAAATCTGCCTAAAGATTTTTCTACAGAGCTGAAAAATCCTATTTAGCAAAACTAATCCAAAAAGTAAGGCTCAAAAGCCCGAACAAATAAATTGCAGAATTGCCCTCTAGTTTCAAAAAGAATAAAACTGACCCCTGCACGGTGTTTAAGCCAGGCTGCTTCTGCCACCCATCAAATGAACCACCATGGTACGACAGTACAATCTTAAAGGTCACTCTTGCCCACCTTCCCCCTTTCTTTGACAATTGACAACCTTCAGCTCCTCATTAGCTCCTAAATCCTCAGCATCGAGACAGGAGGTTACCTCTTGACTAACTGGCTAAAACAAATGCAGATAAAACACCACCTAAGAAAAGTGAACATTTGTTCCACATAATCTAATCCTCGAGAATCTAGGTAGCTAGGAGAAACTACACCAAATCGGATATAAATTATGGATGCGTTTCGTTTAGCAAGAAAGTAATGGAAGAAAATCGGTTTTATTTTTATTTTTCGCTTTCCAATTGTTCAATTGGCAGGAAATTTTGAAGAAAACAAAAATGAATTACCTCCAAGTGGTCTGCATAGAAACACTTCAATACAAAAAAGTTACTGATTAAAAAAAAGTAGGAAATTAAGATTTTTTTTGAAAAGATGAAATTAAGATTTTAAGTCATGCCACTCACTATATTCTCAATCTTGCCCTCCAAATATACAAATGAAAATTTCAACATCTCATCTCATGTCTTCACCATTTCCAACAAATCAATTTCATCATATTATCAATAGATGACTTCCAAATCGAAGCGAAGGGTCAAACTACCTCAGAGCCAAACAAGTTGGACAAGCTAAAGTGCCCATTCACTAAACCAGAATAAAATCCCGCCACAGCTTTCCAATTCCGTCCATACATGTAATTATAGCATTCCCTGACCAATAGTAGGCACGTCACCAATTCAATCTTCAAATAAAAAACACCTACAAACACAATCTCAATAATAATGAACAAAAAGAGAGTGCGAAGATACAAGCTTTGCGGTCCATCGGGCACGGCTACATGAATCGGCGTGGTTGTAGTGCACGAAAACCTTGCCCTGAGCGGGAATTGCCATAGAGAGGAGCCTGGGTGTCGCTGGTTGCGAGTGGAGAAGACGAAGAGCTTCGCCCGTGTTATACCGGAGAACTCCTCGAGCTCAATCCATTAACGCCGACGGCCGTGCTCGCCGGAAACCACAGAGGAGAAGCTCCTGGTTCTCGCCGGCGAAGCGTCGGACGACGGTGGCGGTGCTAACCTCCGAGGAGGTGATCGGCTAAACCTCCGTGTCGGCCCATAAGAAGGCCCATTTAGGTTTGGCACTAACTAGGTTAGATAATAAACATGTGAGTAATCAAATTAATCGCCAGGTTTATGGATAATGCAATTACAATTACATTTTTATTCCCTCGTTTGTAACATGAATAATGCAAAATACCCAACCTCGTTGAAAAATCCACATTACAAAAATATATTTTATTATTGTTTTCTTCTATTTATTTTTTCCTACTTAAGTCAAATTTAGCATCAAACACTTTAAACTTCATTGGCCAACACATTCAACCTGGTGTGACAGTTATGTTAATTATATTTTTATTTTTTCTCAATGTAAATAGTTTTATGTAAATATTGCCAACGCCCATAATCATGGAGATTTTGGGGTGAAAAATGACCCACGAAAAGAGATCCGTCACGCACACCTACCAAGGCCCAAACGGCCTCAGAATAATCCAAAAGCAACTACCAATTGGGCCGACAAAAAGGCCCACCATCGGTCCCAGCCCATAAATACATACCAAAGTGATTCGAATATGGGCCAATTTCATGGGCTTTGATCTAATGCGAAAGGGCGAGGCGATGGAAAGGGCCAAATGGAGTGAGAAGCGCCGAACCGAAGGTGTAAAATGTGGGCACGATGGTCTTATTAAATTTTATTGGTGTCCATCCCCAAAATAATATATATTACTCTTGTTAACACTTGAAATTGATAAAGACATAATTTGCATTACTGAAAAATATTGATTTAGTTAATACTTAAAAAAATGTTTTGATAATTTTAATTAATTAATAAATTGGTCGACTCATCAAAGGAGTTTTACTGACAAGCCATACATTGAATAGACTCGTGGAGTTTTTGAGTCAAAATAAAAATTTTAAAACTATTGCCTCACTTTCTGCGCACCGGGACTGTTCGAGTTACTTTCCAAACATAATTTTTGAAGAATGTATGCCACACCTAGCTTTGCACCGATGCTTGAGTGACCGCGGGCGAAGCAAACAATTCCACCCATGAGAAGCAACCCACTTACTATCATTAGCTTTGAAGTTACACTGCTTTCAGAAGACCTACCTTGAATCACCTTGTTGTCCTCAAAATCCAAATCTGATGGAACCTGGAAAATAAGAAACGGCATAATTAGAGGGTAGCAATGGAAATTAGTGCAAGAATTTTGACTGGTGCAAATGAAGAATTTATAAAAGCCGAAGTAAAAATTATCTTCTATGTATGGAGCACAGGAGGGCACTTCAGCCCAAAATTGTTGTGCCGAAAAGGAATTATAAAGCGAAAGGATACCTCAAATATCCTTACCTTTTGAACACGTCTCACGGAAGAATATTTTCGCAAAGCAGCATCCATTTTACAAATATAATTCCAAATTCTTCTTGAAAATGCCACTCTAGCCATCTCTGCGTTCAAGCCAGCATCTTCTTGATGCACCATGGCGATCTCACAAGCATCTCTACCAGGAACTACAAAAGTTACATGCACAATATTCAATACGCATATATATTGAAGTAAGCTTATAAAAATCAAAGGAAGCATTCCAAGCATAAATATACAGTAGATCAGCCGGTGATAGAGTAATTAGCCTGACCTCTCCGAATTCTCCAACCCGATCTAAAAAATTTGACTCGGACAAATTTACTTTGTCTTGGAGCCAGAGGTGACTCACATTCCTTGAACAAGTAACAAAAAAAATTGATTAAGGAATTAATTTAGATAACAAAATCATTAGCATATATAAGAGTATAATCAAATTCATGATATTTACCAACTGAATAATTAGGGGGAAAAAATTCATTTAGCAAGTTAGAATTTTAACCAATAAGGAGAAGTGACAATTAGCTGGGCAATATTTGACTGGCTTACTTTAGAAAAATAGTAAAATGTTTTATCATTTTCCTCCCATAGATGCCAAGCCAATACATACTCCCTTGGTGTTAACCATGGAAATTTTTTTATTGTACGCCCGATTGCCATCCCAGTAGCTTCATCAATCTGCAACAATTCATGTTCAACAAATGTGCTATCCCATTTTTTCCTGTAGTCATCGTCCATGTAAAAGTCTTTCAACAATTCTTTTGAACAATTTTCAAATGTAGCGACACTGAAGTACTTAATTGGACCATCCTGCACGTAGAATTTTGGGGAGACAATCATGATAAATGTAACAAGTATTATTGGTTAACTTAAAAAATAAACACAAACCTTTGGCTTGCAGCATTTTGCTTTATAGGAAAGAGTATCGTTTCTCTTTTCAATGACAACTTTCCATTTCTCATTTTCATCAAGCCTTCCGTCCAAGTTGTCCAGTAAAAATTTCAACTCAGTGTTTGAGATGATATTACCAACCCTGCATGGCAGACATGTACATATCTTAAATCAAGATAAGAAATGAAAGCAAATTTGCATTTCTAAATCATCACAACTCTATATCATTATCATCTATACGTATGTTATAACATCGTACGTCACAAGTAACAATCTTTCTCCACAGATACATCAATGCATGTTGAAAAATTTTTTTTTGGAAAAATCATACCCAGCATCGGATTTGTCAGCCTTTAACGCAGGAGACGTACTTACACCCTCTCCATCCCCCACAACCCGCCGAGTTATCAATTTCCGAAGCTGCCAGAGAAGGAGGAACGACAAGACCAGAAAGGTGGCCCTGCCGCTGCCTTCACAACGGCGGAAATCGTCGGGACGGAGCAAGCTCGGAGGCGAAGTGATCTGGAATTTGGCCATGGAGTGTTGAGATGGAGGAAGAGGAGGCTGGCTTCTACCTTCTTCTACTTCAGTCATCACCTCCACTCCAACCAGTTTGTTCTCTCCTCTACTTCTCCCCACTACTTATAAAGCAACTTTTGATGTGGTTTTCTTTGTAATTTTTTTTAATTGATGCGTTTTTTTCTTATAATAAAGATAAAACCGATTTAATAAGTGGTTTTTCTCCTTTTTTTCTCTTTTTTTCAAATAACTTTAATAAGTGGTAGTATTAAGATTCCAACTTAAAAAAAAACACCAGCCGAAACATGAAATAATAGGATGGTTAATTTCGAATCGAATATGTAGTAAATATGTTGGGGGGAAAAATGTAATAAATATGCGTGACAATTCAATTGAAATTCAAATGCATTGAAAATGAGAAATTTACGAAAAAAGTATTATCATAAAAAATTTACGAATTATGGAACCATTTTTAGTATTTACAATTTGAGGGCAATAAATTTTGAAAAGAGCCCTTTACACTTAATCCTCAATTTGTTTTTGATCCACCTCTTGAAAATTATTTCGATCCAAAAGTAAGGATATAGTTGTTATTTTCGAATTTCTCTCATAAACATGGATAGTAGTCTCCTAGAATTTTGAATCATAATACCTTTTTTTCCCGTAAATTTCTCTAAAATTGATGAATTTTAATCGTGTATAATTCTACTAAAATTAATGTTTTATTCAATAATTAATTACACCTCTTTAATTTAGTATTTATTTATTGTCAAGTAGGCTTGGGTGTAAATTGTCTCAAGTTAGACTTTTTTAACTTCATTTGAGAGTCATAACTATTTTAATAATTCATTATAGACATGGTAAATTATGTATATTTTATATTATATTTTGGGCATACAATAAAAACAAAATAACCAAATCTAATCACAATCTAAGGTCATAATAATAGTAAAATTTCTATTAAAACTGTAAAATTGTTAATAAATATTTTCCAAATAAGAAAGAGTATACTATGTTGTACATGTAGGCCATGTCTCACAATGTGTGTGTGTTTATATGTGACATGGACTCGAGTCTTGCCATGTGGCAATAAAACATTTTATGTATTAAAACACACTAAATTTTTTTCCTTGTATAACATTAAAGCAACAAAAGGTATGTTCATTAGAAAAACAATAAATTTTCAATGCAATTATTTTTAATTTAAATTTCACGAAAAAAATTCTTTATAATTGAAGCCACTAGTGATGTTTTTCTTTTTCCCACGGATATTACCAAAAATTTGTTATCTTTAATTATACTTAAACAAGTGGCTAAGTTGATCATGAAATTTTAACAATTTAATAAAAGAGTAAAGCCCAAAGTGACATTTTTTGATAAAACAACAAAATTTGACATTAGGTTTTCTCTCAATCAAAGATGCAAAATGTTTTTTATTATTACAAAAATATTTTTTAAAGTATTAGTATGAAAACATTTAGATGAAAATAGATAAATAGATAAATGTGCAAAGTTTTTTTCATGCATCTCTCTACCCAGGGACTTCAAAGCACGGTCCACACTTAATAGAAAATTAATTTTAATTTTTAATAACGGCCTCAAAATTAGTAAGATTATTAGTTTCATTATGCCATTTTTTAAGCCGGACAATTAACGACACCATTGCGGCGCTCCGAGCGGGCGTAGCCAAACGGCGTGGCTAAAAATCTTTCCCTAAGAAGTTGGCGCCTTCGTCTTCCCCAACCCGACTCCTTCTTACTACCTACGCCCACCAAGCTCGCACCTTTCCCTCCAATGGCCGCCTCCTCCCCCATGCAACCTTCCTCCCCACTCGCAGCTCTTCCACTTCCACAACTCCACCACTCATGCCCACCCTCCCCCTTCCATCTCTTCCTTCCTTACCTCCCTCGTCCGAAACACCGCCGCCCTCCCCTTCCCAAACGCCACTAAACTCGCTCACTCCGTCGTTATTCGTTCCGGCCATGGCTATAGTGTGTTGTTCGGGAACGCTCTGCTTCGCGGGTACTTGAGGTGTGGCTCGGTGTCGAGCGCGCTCTGGCTGTTCGACGAAATGCCTGCGAGAGACGTTGTGTCGTGGAATAGCATGGTGTCTGGGTACGTCGGGTTGGGGTGCTGGGATGATTCGGTTGGCTTCTTTTGCAGCATGAGAAAGGCTGGTTTTTTGCCTACGTTGCCGTCGTTTGTTTCGGTGTTTGTTGCTGTTGGGGAGCTGGGGTGGTTGCCGGCGTGCCGTGCTTTGCATGGTGAGCTTTTGAAGCTTGGTTATTCGGCGGACTGTAAGGCTGGGAATGCTGCTATGAGTTCTTATGTTAAGTGTTCTTGTGTTGGAGATGCGAGGGGAGTGTTTGATGGAATGTGTGGGGTGGATGATGTTTCCTTTGAGATTTTGTTGAGAGGGTGTAGTCAATGTGGGAAGTGGCAAGATGCTTTTGAGCTGTTTCAGTGTTCGTGTGCTCTTGGTGTGTGTTTGAGTGGCTTCGCTGTTGCTGGTTTGGTCAGTTGTTGTTCGAGTATGGAGCTTGGAATATTCCAGGGAGTTCAAGTTCATGGTTTTCTTGTTAAAGCTGGCTTTACTTCGGATAACTCTGTTGTTAATTCGCTCATAACAATGTATGCTAGTTCTTTTCGGTTGGAGGACTCGAAGTATTTGTTCAATCGTTTGAAGGATCCTGATATTGTTTCTTGGAATTCGCTCATTAGGGGTTATGCAGTTTGTGGTTTTGGAGACTTTGGTGTGGGTGTTGTCTCATGCTTTCTCTACCGCGGGTTGAGGATGAATGAATCTACCTTTTCAAGTTTCCTTTCTTGTTCCGCCAGTGTGACAGCTCTTGAGACTGCAAAAATGGTTCATGGTCTGGTGCTCAAATTGAGAGAAGGTGTGGATTTAGTTACAGATAATATCTTATTGACCATGTACGGTAAATGCTGCAGTTTAGCAAATTCAAAAGTTATTTTCGGGTCTATGGCAAACAGAAACAGCATTTCCTACTATCTTCTAACAAAATTACTCTTTGATCAAAGTTTTTTGAAGAGGTTGTTCAAATCATTCCAGCCATTCAGTCAGACAACTTTGCCAAGGTTAATGAACCATTGCTATCGTGTGTGATATCAAGTTGCTCTAAATTGGCATTTATTGACCTGGGAAGGCAAATACATTGTTTTGTTATGAAAACTGGATTTCACTCTCTACTACACATACAAAATTCTTTCATTGAGCTTTATGCTAATTGTGGAGAAGTTGGAGACATGGAGATCATATTTTGTGGAATGGACTCGCCAGATGTCTTCTCTTGGAATACGATGATCATGGGATACTCCCATTGTGGTTTTTCTGATGAGGCAATCAATGTTTGGCATGACATGAACGAACAAGGTTATCAGCTCAATGAATTTTCTTATTCTGTCCTGATGGACTTGTGCGACTCTGTCAGGCATTTGGCTGGTGGTGAACAACTTCAAGCTCGAGTGTACCAGTTGGGATTGACATTTGATATAGCTCTAATGAATTCTATGCTGTCAATGTATGCGAATTGCGGAATGATGAAGAAAGCATCAATTGTTTTCAAAGAAATCAATCCTGCTGACATTATCTCTTGGAATGCTATGGTGTCCGGGTATGCTCAAAATGGACTGGCAGGAGAATGTGTACGGTATTATTTGTTCATGTGCCAAGATGGTTTAAAACCGAATTATCTGACCTTCCTAAGCGTTAGCAAATGTTGTGCCATGCTTGCTGATGCATCCCTTGGGTCACAGATTCATGCCCAAGTCATCCGATGGGGGCTTGAATCAGAGACTTCCATCTCCAACTCACTTCTTACTATGTATGCCAAAGGTGGTATAATTGGAAACTCTGTCAAAATCTTCAAATTTACCACTTATAAAGATTTGATTGCTTGGAATTCTATGATAAATGCATACTCTTCCCATGGCTTGGTAGAAGAAGCTCTTCAAACATATGGTCAAATGAAGAAAATTGGGTTGAAACCAAGTTCAGTAACATTTATTGGCATTCTTTCTGCTTGTAGCCGTGGAGGGCTAGTATCACAAGCTTGGAATTATTTTAGTTCCATGCACGAGGACTATGAGATTGCCCCTGGTGAAGAGCACTATTCTTGCATGGTTGATGTACTATGTCGAAAAGGGCTGCTTACCGAAGCAAAAAATTTTATAGAAAACATGCCATTTGAGCCTAACGCGTTGATTTGGAGAAGTCTTCTCAGTGCCTGTAGACAGTATGGAAACATTAGCCTTGGAGAAGAGGCTGCGAAAAGGATGATGGAGAAGGACTCTTATGATTCAACAGCATATGTTCTTCTATCCAACATTTATGCTTCACTAGAGAAGCCGACAATCAAGGCAGAATTGAGAGATGTGATGGGATTTAGAGGATTAAGGAAGGAAGTTGGCTTTAGTTGGACCAGAACAGGGAATGAATTACTTAGTGCCTCCAGTAACTTGTAAGTTATATTTATCATAAAAGGATCATCCAATATGTAGGTGGACAAAGGCAGAACTAAGTAATTTACGCACATCTGCGTAGTTGTGCCGGGAGCTTTTTGCAGTTAGCTGGAAGAGTTGTGATTCAAGTTGAAGCACGTTGAAAGTATCTTAAGTGGCAGATGATTACTTCTGATTGTTTGTAAATCCCTTGAGAAGAGACCATGGTAATGTTTGTGGTCCCTTTGTTTCACTAATCTCTATTTACCAGCAGTAACCCAACATGAAAAAAACGATTTTGGAAATTCACTTGCGAAATTCACTTGCCATTGTTTTTCAGAGATATCTGAAGACATGCCACAAGGTGACTTTTGCAGCAGTTCCCAAGACCAACAACTTGGTCCTGGTAGAATTCAAGTTAGTTACCTCATTTTATTCTTTTCTTGTCCTTCTTTGGTGCCTGGATAAAAAACAGAGTAGTACAAAATGCTATAAGGATAAGTGTGCCCTTGACGGACGATAAGCCCGGAAGATGTGAGGGAAAATCACTGATCATGCTGGTCATGTTTTAAGTATTTGATCAGATAAGGTTCGGCAGGGGGACCATGCATGATGCAACAGCTTGTAGCCTTATAAGTCATGCCTCGTGCTTGACTACTTGGGTCGTGAATGTAAAAGATTGAAAGGGAGCTCCTGTTCGTATACACTATATATTATGCTCCTTGGTAGCAATTTCAAGGATCACCATTCAAAATTATTTACAGAGGGAACGGTGATGGAGTAGACTACAAAGACCGGTTTTATGCTCTTAATTTGAGTAGGAGAGAACAGTTTTATGCTTCCTAATTTATTAAGTGTTTAATTTAATTTAATTTAATTTTTCTTTAAGATTTGAGATGGTCCTGGCGCCTCACTGTTATTCTTGAAAATTGTTGGATTTGGCCTAGAAGTAGTAGAGAGGGACGAAATTGAGCTATATATATAAATATGCAATTATTGAGATTTGAGAGCTGTCAGTTCAAATGTGGAATCCAATTTGGAAAGTGTAATAGGTGCATTGGATGCTGATAGTTTTATATTAGATTAATTTTTTAATTAACAAAATTTAATATAAATAATAATATTTTGATTAACGTTTTGTCTCTTAAGCTCACGGACCAGCCAGCAGTGTGGCCTGGCCCAGCTCTTTGACATAGAAGCCAATAGTTATAGGCCACGAGCTGGACGAGCTGCCTATTACTTGATTATATGCTGTGTGAGTTATTCGAGCTTTATTTATATACATGAGTTACCCATACAGCGAATGGGACAATTATTATTTTGAGTAATTTAGCGGGTCTCCCTGGTCAAAATTTACATAAATAAATTAAAAAATAAATAATAAAAATAATTATACATTGTCAACTCAATCTAATACTTATAATTATTTTATTTTAATTATTAAAATAATTATATTAAAAATTAATTTTAAAATATCTATTAACTAGTATATTTTTTAAAAAATTAAAAGCATGTCATAAGTGTATAAAAAAGATAAAATACCCTTCTAATCATGCACTACTTTTTATACCCATAGTGGGACTTATTAAAAATAGTTTAAATTAAATATACAATTCATATAAGCTGTAAAAAGGGTAGCTTATCCAAATCTTTCCTATGCCATATACATGCTAAGTATTGAAACATCGAATTAGGCCGTAATTAACCACAAATGTTCATGAACAGTGCACAGGCTACATGTGATTCCTAGCACGTCACCAGATCGTCACTATGGCGTGTAGGCAAAAGAGGTTTAACTTAGCCGATGACCTGTTCGAGGAAAAGGCGGTGAGAACAGAAGCAGCCGTTTTCCGCCTCCGTACAACGACCATAATATAAAAAGAGAAAACGTAGCCATCTTAACTGACTTCACCCCTTTCCACGTCTAACTTCAATTACTCCTTTAAAAGACTGCTACTTCTAAATACCATTAAACTGTTTGGGACACTAATCACAATATTAATGTAAACAAAGTGTACTTAAAATGATCTTACAAGTTTATATAACAGGATGTTGTTGACAAAATTATGCCACGTGCGTCTCGCCGACATCGATATTTGCAGGAATTTTCTGAAAAATAGACATGTTTCTTTTTTCTATACTAATTATTTTTTGTTTGAGCAGCTAATTTGACGGGTTCTAAAATCTCATAATGGTTCAGAGTATATAATCAATCGGAATTTTTTCTAACTCTCTTTTTCTCTTTACGCCTCGCCTTTTAGCATAAGCATTTATCGTCATTTTAAAGAGAAGACTTGCAATTAATATTTTCTTAATTCGAGTAACTTACACACTCAATCCATTTTTTTCCAATTTTGTAAAATGTTAATTATATTAATACATTTTGTCAACAACCATCAATATTAATTTAATATAATCAACAATCGATGCCACTCAAATTTTATTTAATGAAGTTAGCATTGAACTACAAGACCTCTCATTTTTTACAGGTTAATATAAACATCGCATTTTACCCCCAAAAAATCCTTTTTAAAATTTTATGAATAAAATTTTATTTTTTTAAAGTAAGTTAGTATTAATATTTACACTTGTATTAATAAAAAGATACTCAATACAAAAAACTTTTTAAAAAAATCAAACTATCATGGCTTATTACTTCATTTAATTAAAACTTATTTTAGAATATAATATTGTTTTAATCATCTCATTATTTAATAAACATTTATTTATAAAATTAAAATTTATTTTTTATTTGAACAAAGTGAAGAATTTTGTGGGAAGAAAGTGGTTAAAAAAAGAGTTTAAACAAAAATTTTCACTTTTAACAAATGTTAAAACACTTTTATTAAAAAAATACAAATGCTTATATTAATAAAGACGGGAACGAACATTTAAAAAAGCGGAAACGAGAAAGAAAAAAAGAAAAAAGAAAAAAGAAAAAAAAAGAGGAGACCTGCTCATCGTCGGCCTCCTCCGATGCCTTCCCCCTCACTTCCCACCTCCTTCTCCTTTGATTTTTCTCCACTCAATCCTCTCTTCTCCTCTACAATTCGGATTCTTTGCTGCAAGACGTCTCGATCGAGGTACGTTTCCCTTGAATTGGTTCTTCCCCAGCTCGTTTCTGCATTTTTCCCTGATTTTTTTGATGTACTTTTTAGCTCTTGAATCAGTAGCTGCTATCGTCTGATTACGCATCGATTTTTAGCTCAAGATGTTACTTTTTCGGCTGATCCGCCGTGAATTTTGGTGCAGATGGTGGTTTTGATGGGAATTGTGAGCGTTTCCTAGCTTGGGTAGGTGCTTTTGTTTTGTGTTAGGGTTGGGGGAACGAGGGAGATAGAGGATTTCAGGGCGTTTTTGTGGTTTTTGGTGGTTGATGATGACGGAAGGTCCAGTGTTTATGGGTATTGTTGGTTACAAGAACCATGAGAACGATATGTACCATTTTCCCAAGGGAGGCTCCTATTTGGTGCTCGGTGAGGGTTCCAACATGTCTGTTGATGATGGTAGTATGGGGAGTTTGCAAGGTAGCACCGGTGGAGGGTCGGTCTCCATGTCTGTAGGTGATAGCAGTATGGACTCGAACAGTACTAGTGATTCACGCACCAGGTTGTTCAAACGTGGCGGTCCGAAGACTGTTACGAAGAGCCACTTCACTGGATATAGTGTGTTCCGCCCTGGTAGGGTTATACATGCTCTTAGCGATGATGCGTTGGCGCAGGCATTGATGGATAGCAGATACCCCACGGAAGGGTTGTTTAACTTCGATGAGTGGACTATTGATTTGAGGAAGTTGAACATGGGGATTCCGTTTGCGCAGGGTGCTTTTGGGAAGCTGTACAGGGGTACTTATAATGGTGAAGATGTTGCTATCAAGATTTTGGAGAGACCTGAGAACAATCCCGAGAGTGCTCAATCATTGGAGCGGCAGTTTGCGCAAGAAGTGAGCATGCTTGCAACACTTAAACATTCGAACATTGTTCGCTTTATTGGTGCCTGCAGAAAGCCAATGGTGTGGTGTATTGTGACTGAATATGCCAAGGGCGGTTCTGTTCGGCAGTTTTTGACAAAGCGTAAGAGTAGACCTGTCCCATTGAGGTTGGCTGTGAAACAGGCTCTGGATGTTGCTAGGGGAATGTCATATGTTCATGGCTTGGGATTCATTCACAGAGATCTCAAATCTGATAACCTGCTTATAGCAAATGATAAATCTATTAAGATTGCAGATTTTGGTGTCGCCAGGATAGAGGTGCAGACTGAGGGGATGACTCCTGAGACTGGAACTTATCGTTGGATGGCTCCGTAAGTTTCTCCTCTGTAATTTTATTCCATCCTAAATAATGCTCATGCTTTCATTGTTTCACTTACAGATGTAGACATCTCCTCTCTCTCCTTTTTTTTTTTCTAATTTTGCTGAATTAATGGGTGTTAAGTTTGTGGTCAGTAGTTAGAGGGAAGATTGGAAATGTCATTGTATCTCGTTTGTTTTAAGAATTCTTCTGCTGTACTAGTTCAGTTATTGAAATCCATTTAATTGTTTTGCAAAATCTCGGAGTGCTGCAAATGTCTTCCCTCACGAGTCTTCTCAGCTGAAAGCTAATCTAGTATTGCAATATAGAATACAGTACTGCTACTTTATGTTTGAAAATATTTTTTCAGCTTATTTTTAGCACCTGTCATTAGAGCAAATCCAGTGATTTGTTTATTTGTAGTGCTATAACATGAATAGGTTTTTTTTTGTTGTGTCATATTTCTTTCTTATTTTCTTAATATCTCTACTTGCAGAATGGCAAATTGCTTTAACATTTCTATTTGTCCTTTTTCATTTGTCATCGATAGAATAAGACATGGATGATCATAGTGCATACTCAAATTAAACTTTGTGGATGGATTGTTATAAGTTGATAATGTCTGGCTACGGCAAAATTTAGCTGCTTTCTTCCCAACTTATTTTCCAATGCTCGAATTAGATAATTATTCAGGTATCTCTGATTGTCTGTCTTTTATTCGTTTTTGTAGGTTGGCTTTGCGTATGTTTGTTTTTAAATGTTTGTTTCATGATATATAATTTTCTCCTGAGATTGATTTTTCCATTCTGAACGAAACCTGGGCACCCATTATATCGTGGGTTTGCAGAGAGATGATTCAACGAAGGCCCTACAACCAAAAAGTAGACGTCTACAGCTTCGGGATTGTTCTGTGGGAGCTGATGACAGGAATGCTTCCGTTCCAAAACATGACTGCAGTGCAGGCTGCTTTTGCCGTGGTGAACAGGGGAGTGAGGCCCGTTATTCCCAGTGACTGCCTCCCTGTGCTTGGAGAAATTATGACTCGCTGCTGGGATGCCAATCCTAGGGTCCGTCCTCCATTTACTGAGGTTGTTGGCATGCTCGAGAATGCTGAAAATGAGATAATGACTACCGTCAGGAAAGCCAGGTTTAGGTGCTGCGCTGCACAGCCCATGACCATAGATTGATGACTGCAAGAGAGTATCTGAAAAGGTTAAATTTGGAGTCAATACTGTATTTATACAATGTTTACTTCTATTGTAGGAATAGATTGAAAACCTCTTCTCTATTTCAGTAGCCATGTTTGATGATTGTGTATAACTGGTGGGTCCTGGCCATGTTGTAACAAAACTTCTTGTTGAATTTTGGTCTCCAGTTTCCACAAGGTTTCCTTGGCCCTCGTAGGTTTATGACGCAGTCAAATATCTTGCATCCAGTGTGTGATCTTTTTAGTACGAAGAATTGCTAAAAGAACATGTTGAGTTTATGTTTTTACTGCTTCCTTTTTCATACTGGTTATCTGATCGAAAGGCCACAAATGCCAGCATAACAAGTGTGTAGAACAAGAATTGATCACTACAAAAGCCAATTACAGGGAAATGCTCAACTTATGCCGACCAATCACGGTTTTCAGGTGTGTTTAGGCCTGTGCGAACCAAGCCGAGTTAAACTTCCATGCCCCATTTATCTTCGAGCTTGAGCAAAGACTCTTCGTCCTCGAGCTGCTAAATGATTCCAAATCTGCTAACTGTTCTCAAATACTAGAACTGTATCCTGGTTTCCACCATCTATGCAGCTACGCCAACAGAATATGCGATCTTTGTACATAATTAACCACTTCGCCCCCGGGTTGGTGGCTATTATATTGTTTCGAATTTAGGTGAACTTCACATGCTCGCCTTGTGGTAAAAAAAATCGTATGTTCAAGAAAATCCAACCAAGCAGGCTTGCAGATGGCTTCACATTAATGAAAAGGCAAACGTGTCAAGTTTAGTCAATAGGAGGTTAAAAATTGGAATTCGGCATGAGGACCCAAATATATAATGATTTGTTGGAGATCTATCCGAAGTATGGCATTTACAGCAAGTTATATTTATAATAACAAAACTAAAGGTGTAAAACGGGGCCCTAAATCTAGTTTGTAAATGCAAGGTGAAGAAATAACAGCCATATAATAAACAAAATGTTGCTTTCCGAAATTGAGGATTTTTCTAGAAAAACATTCCATTGTATTACTAATCCGCAGAGTTTTTTTCGTTTCAGTTTGTTTCCTCTCACAAACCTGTCGTATGCAGATGCAGCTATCTTTTCTTTTAAATTTTTTTCCAATGCAGCAATCTATTAGTGTTGGTTGATGTGGGAGCCCAGGCTATCGGTTGCCAGAATCACTATGGATGTTTTTCTGTGATGTCAAGTACGCGCATTTCCCGAATTTGATGTGACATCACGGCGCCATTGCATGTGGGAGCCTGAAAACTGTCTGCTGAACGATCTTCTTTGAAATTGAGACACGTACGCAGGTGCAATCTTCATAGGCGACTGGATCATCCCCACATTTTCATTCGGCAAGTCAACTTTTCGCACAACCTGCTAGGGTTGCATAAAAACCATGTAATTGTCTCATGAAACAACACAGAATGACATTCAAAGAATTATTTGCAACGTGGATGAAAGACCTAAATCAAAATAGGCATGATTCTGATTAGTAAATGGAGATCAATAATCAAATCATCCTCACCAACAGAGAGAAAGGCTCTGACATATGGAATTGGCTCACTTAGGAAGTGACAAAACAAACTATCACACAGTTTCATTGAATATGTAATCATGAAATACGCACTTAAATTTACCTTGAGGATTCTTGAATAAAATGACGTCCCACTCAGTGCTAGTGCTTTTTCTACAGAATCCTTGGACATAAATACAACATAGGCACACCTGGAAAAGAGAAAATTTGTGTCCTCAACATTCTGCAAAGAAAAGAAATTGAATCACATAAAATCAAAGGCAACATCAAATTCACCCCTTCGGTTGACCAGTTACTGTATCCATCAGTAATGTAACCTTCACCACTTCCCCACATTTGGAGAAATGCAATGACAAAGCTTCCGTTGATGCAGCAAAGTGCACCTGAAATTTCAACACTAGCAACATGAATACAAGTCTACAATAGGTGCAACCATGTCATGATACAAATAAAAATAAAAATAGGGTAACAACAGGTATCTGTTTCCAACTACACAATTTAGCCCACCAATATCGTTATTTTGCCTAGTCACAACTGACTTAAGATTGATCTTATCACATAAAATAAGAGTCATCCTATTTGTGGGGGAAAAAAAAGGCAGTGCAAGAATTTGTCAAGCGTCAATAAAGAAGCAGTACGGATCCAAAAAGTAGCTTCCAAAAAAAGATAAATAATTGTAATATTTGCCTGTTCTAAAATCACAAAATTAGATTAAAACATCAAGCACCAAAGGAAAACTGGGCTGGCATGCAACTTTGGCAAGCTAATTTTATTAGCTGATTTGACCATATCCTCAGAACAACTGCTTCGTAATCATAAGTGCTAATCAAATGGCAAAACAAAAACAGTTGAAAAATTCGGATCATATAGCTTGAATGTGGAAGAACTTATGTGCTTAAGTAAGATATAATATTTGACCAATGGCACCGTAAATAATGAAAGAAACGATTAACCAAATATTTACATTTGACACAAATGCAGTTCTTGAGTCAACATCAGCCTCCAAACAATTCCGTGTACCTGTGAAAATAAAATAGACATATAAATATAGACGAATCATATTGTGATATAACAGATATTTTCCCCATTATTAGATACATGTATCAGGTTTCTGTTGGAGTTGCTCAAATTTGATGCATAATAACCACACCTAATGCGTAGTACAATCCTCTAGGAAACTAAAGATCAAAGTAGAAAGGTAGAAAAATGAAGGATGGGGGACCAAAGAAAATAAATGACAGAGACGTCAAGGCACGGCAGTTCTATTGAGGAATATGCTTTTTTACCTAGTATGTGATTTTGCTGGTTAGAAAATAATCATATTGTTCCTGTTATTTAATGCAAGCTTTCTCCTTGATGAGGCTGATTAGGATGACCTCTTGTCATTATATATGCTTCCATCAATTAAATAGCAATATTTTTCCTGATATAGGACAGCCACATGCTCCATATCACTTCATAAGCTTAAATTGCAAGATGGAAGGCTCCTTACTAAAATGGATGGCCCGCCTTTTTAGTCTATGAAAATTTTAGATAAACCAAATAAAGATCAAATCTGAAATTGGTAGTGCAGGACAAAGGGCTCAACATCAAAGGCACAATAAGCTAGCTAAAAATACTATGTTATTATGAGAATAAGAAGGAAGATCTAGGTAGGTAACAAGTGGTTTGGCGGACATGAATAATACATTTAAAAGAATAAGAATTTTAACAACCTATACCTATTGTGGCAGGAGAAGCAGTATCACTATCAGCTCCACTCTCCTTTGGTCGAAGCTTAGTTATCTCCTTTTCAAGTTTCTTCAGCCTCATTTTTACATCCTCGGCTTCCTACAAAAAAAAAACAAAAACGCAGATAGGTTGAAACTTGAGGTAAAGTTCATGAACAAAATGAGATGTAAGCGGTCACCAATAGCAACAAAAAATCCCCCACATACAGCTTCCACAGGTGCATGAATGTTTAGGCCACTTTCAGCATTACTAATGTTCTGAAATTTGGAGATTGAGGTGCTGTTTGATGGGGTTTGATGACGAGCAGCAAGAGAAGATTCCTGCCTCGCGTAAATTGGAGTAACATTTTCACAATCAACCTTGAGGGAGGGGGTGAGTGGCTCTGGCTGATGACTTGCAGGTCCATGCAATTGACTATTTGCTGTTTTAGCAGATAACATATTATAATTTGACAGTCCATTTTTACCAGACAAAGATCTTCTCATTTCAACTGCTCCATTATCTTGCAAATTTATATGTCTGTGGACAGGTGATGATTCTGCACTATTTGAAAGGTTATGTGCTCCGATATACTTCCTTTTCCTACCAGAAAAACCATCATTATACACTCTATCTGGATTAAGATGCTCCAGAGTCTTATCTCCAGTTGCAGAGTTAGTGTTAATCCTAGCATAACTCTCCGGTTTCTGATATTTTCCATCAGACTCAACACGCCCAAACCGATGATCATAAGCAGGCTCCGGCATTTTCCTCTCAATAACACTAACTCCATGCTCGTATATTCTGTGGTCCCCAACAGCTGAGTACTCTTCACGTGGCTTCCCTAGTCTATCCCACACATTGCCATTCCTCCTAGGATTTTCATGTAATATAGGCTCTGTCAATCTGGTCGTGCTCCTTTGGATTGATGAATCTGTTTCAGCGAAAGAAATAAAAATAAGATTTTATGAAATGAATTTTCTATACCAATACGTAATAGGTTGTCTAGTACATTTACATACATGACATCAGATAACTACAAGACAGTAGTTGTCTGATAGTATACATTAGAAATAATGTAACAGAGATGATAATGATACCTATTACAATAGACTGAACATTCCTTGGTATCAGTCCTCTGTTTGCCAATGCTGCAGGCCTCTTGTTGTAGCTGATATCCATCTGTTTCCCAAAATAATTTTCCTTAGACTAAACAAGAAGGCATGCCAACAAAAACAAACACTTGAAGCTGCAAACAGGATTACTTGCAAACCTTCTTTTGTTGATCAGCTATTTGAGCAACATGAATATTTTTCTTCACCTCAACAGGTGACTCAGCTGAGCTTTTCATATCATACAATTCACATCTACTTCCTCCGCTTTGTTCATCATATCTATTGGAATGAACTGGACCGCCATGATGTAAATATAATTCTTCTATACCTTGCTCAACCAATGGAGCATTAGGCTCCGGACACCACCGTTCAAACACTTCAGCACTCCTTGTTTTAGAAGAAAAGGTCTCATGCACATAATCCTTTTTAAAGTCAGAAAGCAAGAAGAATGTCAATTGTCAATTATATATTTTCCATCACAAAAAAAAAGGGTCTTTCATAAGTAACTTACCCTGCGCCTCTGAGGACCACCAGCGTCACAATGTAGAAGATCACCATGCCCACTATTGACACATCTACCATTCATACTATTACCAACAGGGTCTCCAGCAGGGCGTTCCTTACAGTTCAGGGAATCGTCAGGCTTTTCTGAATAAGTGATACATCTTAATATAACAATATCAAAGCTAAAAAATAGACATTTCCCAAGCAAAAAAAAAAAAAGCACGCACACACACACACACACACGGACAGCCTATACCATCAACACCAGGATCCACAGCTGAGTGTTCTCTACTGTTGAGGGAGTCGGTAGGCTTCTCTGACAAAGTAATACACCTTGAGAGATGATCCCATAGCCTAAATAAAGGTAGTTCATAAAAAAAAAACATAAACATACAACCAAGACACAAATATTACAGAGATGTGAAATCAACTAAGTACTCCCCCAATCACACACCAAGCAACAAAAGATCCACTCCTATCCCCGAGGAACGCTTCCAAATCATCCTTCGCTTGATTCCGAGTCTTGCCGTTGCAAACAAGCACCACGACATACTCCTGCACAACAAATCAAACAGACAAAAACGATAGACCACACAGGTTTATCAAAACTGAGCCACGACCACAACATCCATAACCATTAACGAGCAACATGTAGCAGACATAGAACTTGCAATCAACACACAATCCACAAAAACGAAAGTTTCTCTCCCAAACATCAAATTTCCGACACATTCACATTTCCACAGAAAAAAAAAGTTCGAACGAGATCGGTAAAAAAGGGGGGAGAGGAATAAAAAGGCGAAGCGAATGTACGGCGAGGACTTCGTCGGTGTAGTCGCCGATGAAGTGGCGGAGCTCGTGGGAGACGAGGCGCATGAGCTGGGCGGCGAGGGGGGATTTCCGGTCGAGCTTGAACGAGTCCGGTTGGTTCGAGTTGGGGGAGGCGGACATGGCCATATCCATAGCCATGGTGGAGGAAGGAGAGAGATAGAGAGGTGTGGCCGCCGATCCTCTCACTCGCCGGCGCCGGCCATGGCCTCTCGGTACGCCGTCACCACTCCCACGGTTCTACCACCGCCACGGTTGGTGCTCACGAGCAGTGTTTATATGGGCCTGAGTGCCAAATGGGCCGTCAAAGCCCATCGCTACATGAACCACTGCGGCCCACCTCTAGGCCCTAGGTATTTATGGTTTTGTTTTTTATTTTAAATTTAATTAAAACAATCCCTAATCTAACACACACCTCCACGCGGCACAAACACTAGTAAGACAAACAAGACCAAACTCACAATCCAATAATTTTAAACTCTCACTCTTTATCCAACTTATAAACAATACGAGCCTAAATACTATTTTGGAAAATCCTTTGAACACAAATAAAAAAACTTTACCTTTTTCTGCCTTGACTTTGACCGGGCCAAACAAGTTGGCATCTAAGCATGGCTCATGTAATTAATTTAATGAGCAATTAAATTTAACCCAGGAAAAAGTGGAGAAACTTTTAGTGGTTCTCGTAGCATTATTCATAATATTTATTTTTGTTTATAATTAATAATACCTTATATAGTTTATACGAGGTATATTTCTAAATTGAACCATTTTTAATGGCCCCATTATATAATGTAGTCTATATGTACGGGTCTATTGGAAGTGGAGTTTATAAGGAGGTAGTCGATAAATTTATTATTTTAAATACCACATGACCTATATTTGGATTTTCAAAAAGATGCATGTGTAAAATATTTTAAAATTAATTTTTATTATGATTATTTTGATAATTAAGACGAAAGTTAAAAGTAATAGATTGATTTACAAATTTATAAATATTTTAATTATTTATTTTTATTCTTATTTATGTGGATTTGATTTATAAGTTTATGTGTTCTTTAATCGTTTATTTTTATATTTATTTATGTAGATTTAAGGTAGTGAGAACTATTAAATTAATCTAAAGAGAAATATAACAATAACTTATAGGAGATGTAGTTTAAGTATACAACAATTTTAAATCATTGAGTCTATTTTTACTGTTCTATATATTGTTTTTTAACGGAGTGGCCGGCACCTGATTACCCTCCTCTCCCATGTGAGGTTGTTGGAGCCTCGTATTCCTCCACGATTTTCATCATCTGGACGCCCTCATCCCAGTATATCTGCTCCGCATCACAAGTGAACAGAAACAGTTAGGGTTGACAATAAAATGAATGCATGAGTGTTTACGTGTGCCCTGAAGAATGCAAACAACAGAAACAACATAATTCGACGTCCATAACGCATTAAAAAGAAAAAGGAGTGAAGGCTCTAACCTTCCAGACAGTTCTGTGACCGATGCTAGTACGAGGTTCTCCGTC
Source organism: Piper betle (assembly GCA_033002965.1). Taxonomy (NCBI): domain Eukaryota; kingdom Viridiplantae; phylum Streptophyta; class Magnoliopsida; order Piperales; family Piperaceae; genus Piper; species Piper betle. The sequence goes on along the minus strand of JAURVB010002818.1, from coordinate 118,566 downwards.
TGCCTTTTTCTAAAGACCACAACATCAAAGCATTCGCAAGGTATGGCTTTTAAAAGATGCCCTACCGGCAAATGGCTTATCGGATTCCGACCACCAAAATTTACTGGTCCAGCCATTTCGGCCACTCCACGATACTTACCGGGGGATTTTTCCTGACATTTGTGATCAGCACGTCAGCTCTCAATAAAGCTCATGGTGATAACAACAGATATAAGACAAATCAAATGCTAATCATAAGTTGGTGGAGATTAATGCAGTGCAAGAAATATTGTGCAGCCTAGAGATTGGAGTTCCTCGTGACAGTGCCAGAGACAACACCAGTAAAATTGTAGTCGGTTATTATATTGCAGTTCTAAAAGTATGGTTGCACCACTTCCATTCATTTTCGAGGGTGACAAACACAATCACAGGCTTTGCATGGTTTTACGGGAACTCACTCAATGTTGGGTTTATCCCGCATCATGTATAGAGGTTGTTGGTGACTTGTATATAGGTTAATGAGAAAACCTTAATTTTTGAGTTAGCTTATGGATTAAGAGAGACTCATAACACTTATTGCAAATCCCGTTTGAAAGCCCATTGGATCCAATAGTGATTTTGAAGCTTGAGTGGGGCCCAAAAGACCCAACACTCAAATGACTATAGTTGATTCTTATTACCACGACAATAAAAAAGACTCGAGCTCCTTGTGCATCACAACATATGTCCTCCAAATCTACATCCTTAAACCCCTTGCATCTCCAAACACCTTCATTTTTGCGAAGAACTTAGCATACTTTAAAACTTCGGAAAGTTCTGCAAGAACAGGGTGGTCATTAGCATTTGAGTTCTTATCCATGCCTGAGATTCAATTTTCCTTTGGTTGTTGCAAGCTCTTCAGAGTCAAAACCTTGGTAAGATAGTAGAAAGGTAAATTAATGCTCAATTAGATATAACAAAGAATTTCAAAAAATTATCGTACCAGCCCTCTACAAACTAAAAACTAATAAGTTACACCTCTTTTTTATCCTAATAAATTGTAAATATATTAGACATATTTTCCTCCTAACTAATTTTTGTAGACCTCGTCCTCGTCTTTATCCTAATATATTATAGCTATATTATATAGATTTTCTTCCTGTAATTCTTCTAACTACTTTCTTGATATGTACTCTATTTATATGTGAATAAAAAAACTCTCGGTAAGAAAAGTTTATTTGTTTCATGGTATCAGAGCTTTTATCTCTTAATCCAATGACCTCTCCTACCGATTCCACTTCTAACGATTCTATCTTAATTTCCTCTACTCATATCAACTTTCCTATGGTAAAATATATTTCCCAGGATATCTCTCTTAAACTTACCAGAGAAAATTTTATTCTTTGGAAAGCCCAAGTCTTCCTTGTCCTGCACACTCATCATCTTATGGGGTTGCTCGATGATACCTTCCCGAAGCCCACACATCCTGTTGAAGATGTCGATAATTGGGTACGCCTTGATCAAATGGTCCTTGGTTGGTTGTTGGCGTCACTCTCTCCACAAGTTCTTTCTCGAGTGGTTGACAAATCCACTTTTCAAGCTGCTTGGATTGTTCTTGAGACTTCTTATGGCCTACTATCTACAGCCTGTATATAGCAGTTGGAGGCTAAACTTCAAAGCCTTCGAAACGATACTTCTTCCATTCCTGATTTTATTGATCATGCCAAGTTCATTGCTTTAGCATTGGCTAGTGCCAGGAAACTTATTGATGATGACGATCTTTTGCTCTGTGTGTTACGAAGATTGGGATCGGAGTTTGATCCCATCATTGCTGTAATCAATTCCAAGGTCGAGCCTCCTACCTTTGATGAGGCTTGCAGTCTTTTTCTTACTTATGGATTGCGCCTTTCGTCCTCATCTCCCACAATACCTGTTGCGGCCTTCTCCGTTGTTCCCTTGCTTGCCTCTAGCCCTCTTGGTGCTCCTATTTTTGGACAAGTATCTTCACATACTTTCAGTGGCCGCACCTTTGGTGGTCATTCTTCTCATGGCAGTAATCGTGGTCGCATATTTGTTAGCCGCGAATGTGGGCGTTTCTCCCAACGGCCCCCTTCTTTTGTCCATGTCATATGCTATCGGTGTGGTCATCCTTATTATAAGGCTAATACCTACTGGGCTCCTGATGGTGTGGTAAATTCTGCTAAAGCACTTAATGCTATGAGTATATCCAATCCCTCTGATCCAAATTGGTATCTTGATACCGGTGCAACACACACTATAACACCCTTGGCTGATAATGTTTTCGCTTACACTGGAACAGATCATATTATAGTTGGTAATGGTGCTGGTATCCCCATATTTTATAATGGTTATAAGTATTTACCTTTATATAGTGGATCTCATTACATACAAAACCAATTTTGATTCTTATTTTTGGTGATCGTCTTTCTATGAATAATGTTGACATCTTGTCCAATCCTACTGAGTATCGTCAATTTGTTGGGAGCTTACAATATCTAACACTTACACGATCGGATATTGCTTATCATAATTATTTAATTTATTATTTTTATTTTGTATTTTTGATTAAATGAATGCCCTATTTTTAATCACAACTCGGTCTTTTGACATGCCTTTTACAATTTTTTTGTCAAATTAGTATTCTTCAAAAATATTACTCCCTAGAAATAAAAACAGCCTATTGACATAAGATGGACAAATGCTTAATTAAGGATCCTCATCGCTACGTTTGCTTCACTTGAAATTGGAAGTGCGAATTTTTTAAAAAAACAAAACAAAACACACCTGATCTCCCAAAAAAACTTCAAACATTGTTCAATGAACGAATCAGAATGTCAAATGTTTGCAAGGTAAGGCAAGTCATTCATTGGCACAAACGTCATTCTTCGTTAATAAGTAGCTCAAATCTCATTTAGGTGCGCCTCACTGCGTTTTAGGAACCCAATTCTTGTTTTAAAGCTACCATACTGGTACTAGTATATTCCTATTTTTTGCGTTTGGGAACCCAAATCTGTTTAGGCGCGCCTCTCCGCTTCCTGCGTCGTACAGGTCTCTCCAACTGTCGGCTTGTGTTAGGACTCTGCTGCTCATCCCCGGTGGGGGCAGACGCAGGCACCTGATCACCACCACCCTCTGCAGAGTCCTCCGCCCGATCGCTACTCTCCTCTCCAATGGTGGTAGTCGGAACCACAAAGGCTCGCTTCCTGCGTAGTACAGGTCTCTCCAACTGTCGGCTCGTGTTAGGACTCTGCTGCTCATCCCCGGTGTGGGCAGACTCAGGCACCTGATCACCACCCTCCTCTGCAGAGTCCTCCGCCCGATCACTACTCTCCTCTCCAATGGTACTAGTCGGAACATACTCCACAAAGGCTTGCTGCCTGCGTAGTACATGTCTCTCCAACTGTCGGCTTGTGTTAGGACTCTGCTGCTCATCCCCGGTGTGGGCAGACTCAGGCACCTGATCACCACCCTCCTCTGAAGAGTCCTCCGCCCGATCACTACTCTCCTCTCCAATGGTGGTAGTCGGAACATACTCCACAAAGGCTTGCTGCCTGCGTAGTACAGGTTTCTCCAACTGTCGGCTTGTGTTAGGACTCTGCTGCTCATCCCCGGTGTGGGCAGACTCAGGCACCTGATTACCACCCTCCTCTGCAGAGTCCTCCGCCCGATCACTACTCTCCTCTCCAATGGTGGTAGTAAGAACAAACTCCACAAAGGCTCGTATCATCCCCATACCCTCATTCCACCTTATCTGCAAATTTTCATCAGATATGAACAGAAACAGTTACGCTTGATCTCCATTAAATGCATGAAACACAGATTAAAACACAACTCTAATTTAACAGCTATATATATATATATATGTATGTATGTATATGCATATATATACATGATTTATTGGATATAGCGGAACATGATTGTACCCCGTTTGGGTGGTAAGCACCGGGAAGGATTTGTTGCGGGGCAAACCCCCGGCCAGCGAATTTTGCAGGATGAAATACCGGTGCATCAGGCGATAAAGTAACCTTGGTTCTCTGCCCAGTGGTTGCGGCAGGCATGGCCAAGACTTGGGAGCCCTGCTGCTTGTCGCTGGGTTGAGTGTCAACAAGCATTTCTTCGTTGGATTCTGCCTACAAAAACATACCGGTTGATCAGGAAGACGTCCGACGGCAACGACATGAATATATTGAAGTTTAAGAAGATACGAATGACTTACAGGAAGTTCCTTGCCATAGGCATTTTCATGCTGCATTTCACGTTCTTCTTCTTCAGCTTGACCTTCCGAGTGCAAAAAGAGAGCCCAGATAATATTATAATTGACGTCTTTTTAATGAAAGAGAAAAAAATTTGCTAATGCTTGGAATCAAAATTAGTAGGTCGCAATCAAGCTACCGTATGATTTGAATAGAAATTACAATTCAATATTATACCTAAGACTCGAGCCATGGCGTTTGGAGGTGCAGGCGGTGGGTTGTAAGATCCTCGCAGCTGAAATTGTTGTGGAATTGCGTTTGGCGGCACCATAGTGGGATTCGGTGGGTTGTAAGATCCTCGCAGCTGAAATTGTTGTGGAATTGCGTTTGGCGGCACCATGGTGGGATTCGGTGGGTTGTAAGATCCTCGCAGCTGAAATTGTTGTGGAATTGCGTTTGGCGGCACCATAGTGGGATTAACATGTCGTAGGTAGTAAGCTCCTGGTAACGTAACCTGCTGTGGAATTGCGATTGGCGGCTCTATGATAGGGTGGTTAACATGCTGCCGGTGGTAAGCTCCTAGCGGCGGAAACTGCTGTGGATATATGCTCGAGTTTGGCGGCACCATGTAGGGATTAACAGGTTGCGGATGGTAATCACCTTGCAGTGAAAACTGCTGAGGAATTGCGTTTTGCGATACCATGGTGGGATTAACATATTGTTGGTGGTAATCATCTGTCACCTGAAATTGCTGTGTGGGGCATAGCTGACCAGGATTGTTCATTGTAGGAAATGGAAGGGGCGGCATGTTGACAGTACTAGACAGAATTAGATTAGGCGGGTAGTAAGCAGTGTGAGGCATGGCGGTTTGCATTGGATATTCATAGTAACCACCAGGAAGTGACCGTTGGAAGGCATACCCCCCGCCAAACATGGTTCCAGGAGGAGCATTGGGTGGAGCAGGCCAGAACATGACTTGGGGGTTCTGCTCAGTTGGTGCGGCAGGCGGCATGTCCATCACTTGGGGGCCCTGCTCATTGTCGGGTTCAGGGAGAACAGGCCCACGTCCAGTGGATTCAGCGTACAAGAGCACAAGAACAAGACGATGACAACTACATACGCAAAAGTTAAAGGAGATATACAAATCACTTACAGGAAGTTCCCTGTCCCCAGCAGTTTCATGCGGCAATTGTTGTCCATCTTGAACTTGACCTTCACCCTTGCGATCTATGCATACATCTAATGTTAGACCAAGAAACAAAACCGAACTATTTGATCCGACGTCCAACCCTTCAACCACTGTTTTACTGCCGTGCATGTATCGGCCATTCATTCCATTAGAACTGCGTTTCAATTCTAATTCAAATGGAATAAAAAAACAATACCGTGGTTTATGTCAACAGAGTAAAATTTATTCATGTGAATACTAGAAGAACAGGCAATCAGGCATACAAAAACCCCATGTTTTGTTATCTCACTTAAAGACTTCATGATAAACTCTATGCTCTAAAATGCATCTCATATAGAGCTTCGCCACTGCTGAACAATTACCAACAAAATCATCGTAGCAAAGAAAATGCATCTTACTCGTAGCGTCTCTATTTCAAAGCAATCAACAACGAACTCGTCCTGGCAAAGAACAAGCATGCACCGCAAGAACTAGGGCAAATGCTACACAAGAACACAACTTGGTGCAACACTTCTAATTGGACAGATCCTTCCCAAGAAACACCGCGAACGCAAACACAACATCAATTTGATGAAGATAAATACCCATCAAGATGGAGTAAATTCCATTATGACCAGACATGCATGCAAGCTGTGAGCCTACAACATATCTAAATCACAAACAAAGAATACAGAACACAAACGGCCACCGAACAAATTCAAGACAAAGAGAATTCAAACTTGATAACCAACACATGCGAACAACGCAAACACCTCAACTCGCATCAACGAGCACAGCATAACTACATCGACAAACGAGCCCAGAAGGAACACAAGATCGACCAAAACCAATACAGAGATCATCATCCAATTGCAAACAAAATTTACCAAATAGAAGTGAAAGTTTCGGAGGGGCAGGAAGAAACGCATGGCTAAAACGTACGGAAAGAAAGCTCACCATCGCCAATAGGGCCATAGTGCTCAATTGGATCGGCCATTATTGAAGGGGAAGTAGACGAGTTCTGATGAGAGCCGCGTGGGAGAGAAGAAGAAGAAGATACCGCATATCTCGCTCGCTCTTGGCTATAAGGGTTTTGAGTCTGGTTTTGGCGGGAACAATCGGGTTGGTGTTGGCCTCTTTCATATACTCCCACTTAGCGATGGAATTTTATTGCTTCCGCCGCCTACGTCCACACTAGTGAAAAACAGTCTGCAAACTTTACAAAGCAGTACTCAACCTATATACACACAAAAGGATATGAAATCAACCGCGATTCCTCCGATCGGCAATCACATACCAAGGAAGGGAAGAGCCACCTCATTCCCAAAGGAACGCTCCTACCCAACATATCAAATAAACAAGAACAGTAAATAGCAGAGTCATGGGAGGCGAGGGGAGTTCTGCGGTGGTCGGGCTTTAACGAGTTGGGGTTCGAGGTGAAGGTGGAGACGGCCATTGCCGTATCCATAGAGGAGGACGGATTGAGATATGGCCGCTGCTCGTCTCCCTCGCCCTCGCCACTGCCCCCCATGGCCACCATGGCGGTTGACGGTTGTTAGCGTGCATTGTCAATTAGGCTGTGAAAGCATATTGGCACACCAAGGAATCCGGCCCACTTTAACTAAGTTTGCTTGAGAACATGATTAGCGATAAATTATAATCGACTGTGGATTATATATATGGGTAAAGTGAAGAAGAGCAAGGGGCAGAAAAAATTTTCTACCCCAAGCTCTTCTCTGGGCCGTCCGATTATAAGGACGACCCAGATCTCCTGTTAAAAAATAAAATTCCAAAAGTGCCCCCACCCCACCGCCGCATCATCCCCCGCCGCCACCCTATCGCACCACCGCCCCACCGTGTCATCGCCCCTCGCAGCCGCCACCCCTTCACGAGGGGGAGGGATGTGCTTCCTCCCCCCTCCCTCCTCCTTGCTCCCCAGCCCTGGACGCCACCGTCCAGTCGTGGATGCCTGTCCGCCCCATTCCCCATCAACCCCGTCGTCCCACCGCCACATCGGCCCACCCCCCACCGCCGCCCTGTCGCACCACCGCCCCACCGCGTTGTTGCCCCTCGAGGCCGCCACCCTTTCGCGAGGGGGAGGGATGCACTTCCTCCCCCTCCCTCCTCGCTCCCCCGCTGCGGACGCCCGTCCGCCCACTCCCCATCGACCCCGTCGTCCCGACAACCACAGCCGTCGGGGGCGGGACGACGGGGTCGATGGGGAGCGGGGTAGACGGGCATCCGCGGCTGGGCAGCGGCGTTCGCGGCACAAAGGTTTTTTTCCTGTCAGAGCTGCCGCAGGCTAGGCCGCGACAAGCTGGACCTGGCCGTCCCCCGACCAGGCCGGGGGACGGCCAGGTCCAGCCTGTCGCGGCCGGATTTGGCCGCGGCTGCCCGCCTGCATCTGGCGGTGGCTAGATCTGGGAGCCCTCCCTCCCCCGCCACGGCAGCGGCGCTCCGCCTCCGCCCCTCCATATGATCTAGATTGTCCTTCTAATCGGACGGTCCAGATCAAATTAAAATTATTTTTTTAAAAAAACTAATAAATCTGGGCCGTCTTTATAATCGGACGGCCCAGAATAAAAGGTGGCGCAGATGCGCTTCCCTGCCTCTGGCGCAGGGAAGCACCCCTCTATATATATATATATATTCTAATCTTTTAAATTAGCCCTGATTCGAGGAAGAGATAGATCATAATTATTTAATTTATTATTTTTATTTTGTATTTTTTATTAAATGAATGCGTTATTTTTAATCACAACTCGGTCTTTTGACATGCCTTTTAGAATTTTTTTGTCGAATTCGTATTCTTCAAAAAATATTACTCCCTAGAAATAAAAACGGCCTATTGACATAAGATGGACAAATGCTTAATTGAGGATCCTCGTCGCTACCTTTGCTTCACTTGAAATTGGAAGTACGAATTTTTTATAAAGAAAATACACCTGGTCATTTATATATATATGCATGATTTATCGGATATAGCGGAGCACGATTGTACCCCGTTTGGGTGGTAAGCACCGGGAAGAATTTGTTGCGGGGCAAACCCCGGACCAGTGAATTTTGCAGGATAAAATACAGGTGCATCAGGCGATAAAGTGATCTTGGTTCCCTGCCCAGTGGTTGCGGCAGGCATGGCCAAGACTTGGGAGCTCTGCAGCTTGTCGCTGGGTTTCTTCGTTAGATTCTGCCTACAAAAACATACCGGTTGATCACGAAGACGTCCGACGGCAACGACATGAATATATTGAAGTTTAAGAAGATATGAATGACTTACAGGAAGTTCCTTGCCATCGGCATTTTCATTATTTCACGTTCTTCTTCTTCAGCTTGACCTTCGCCAACCTCGCCTTCTGAAAAATATATTCCATGTTTAGACATTCAAGAAACAAAACCGAACTAGTTCGTTGTCAAACACTCCAAACCACTTCACCAATTAGTTCAAAGTAGCATCTGAGATTATCATGGTTGATGTCAATAATGTGATATGTGTTTCTTCGTATGAAGATTGAAACAGAACAAACAATCCATTGGCTGCAGGCATTTTCCATCCACATAACATCGTTTCATTCTCTTCCTTCCTTCCAAGAATTCATGGCAAACTTTGTAGGCCTTTTGAGCCTAAAAAAAGGACCGGTGTTACGGGCTTTTCTTAATTTAAAAACTAATTTAGAAAACAAGGTTTTCCCATTAGTCTATATACAAGTCACCAATACCCTCTACGACCGATGTGTGGAATAAACCCAACAATTTCTCTTCACATATCGGGCGATCCTGAAATCATCATTGTCATCATCGTCTCACTATTTGTTCATCAGACGGCATTCACCCAACAACTCTCCTTAAATCATCAGGTGGAACCCATAAAAACGATAACCATAATCGGCGTAGGTAAAGCCCGGCTCTGATATTATTATTAGGGCCCTTTGGGCCCTTAAAAGAAACTTGTAATAGTATTCACGAGCCTTTCATAATTTAAAAGTTTACTTTTGGATTAAGAAAGACTTATGACACGTGTTACAAGTTCTTTTTGGAGGCCCAAATGAAACTATATATAACTCACAAACATTCCCTACAACCGATGTATAGGAAAAAACAAACAACTCATCTTCACACATTGGACAATCTCGAAATCATCATCGTCATCATCGTCTGATTATTTCTTCATCAGTCACATCCACCTGACAACTTCCCTTAAATCATCAAATGGACCCCATGAAGAAGATAACTACAATCGGTATAGGTAAATCGAGACTTTGATAACACTATTGGGCCCAATGGGCCTCCAAAAGGACTTGCAATAAGTGTCATTGGTCTTTTTAATCTAAAAGCTAGCTTAGGGAATAAAGCTTTCCCATTAACTTATATACAAGTTACCAACACCCTCTACGACTGATATGTATGATAAACCCAACAACTTCCCTTCATACATCAGGCAATCCGGAAATCATCATCGTCATCATCGTCTAACTATTTCTTCATCAGACGTCATCCATTTGATAACTTTCCTTAAATCATCAGGTGGAACCCATGAAGGAGATATCCACAAACGGCGTAGGTAAACCTATGCTCTGATACAATTGTTAGGCCTTTTAGGCCCCCGAAAGGGACTTGTAATAGGTGTCGCAAGCCTTTCTTAATCTAAAAACTAGCTTAGGGTTATTATTAGCGTATATACAAGACACCAACACCCTATACGACCGATATATAAGATAAACCCAACAAAACTAATTCATTCCTTTTTCATTCTTCATGCACATATTGTCGTCATCTTGAACCAACAACATTAAACACACTGATGCAAAGAGAATGCATCTCACATATGCTGAGCTTCCCCATTTCCAAACACTTAGCATCAAACTCATCCACCTAAAAAAAATGCATTGGAACTTTTTCATTGTAAAGAAATCAACAATAAACCTATCGAGGAAAAGAACAACATGCATCGCAAGAACTCTGGAATTTACTTATCAAAAGCATGACTTGTTGCGACTTACATTTCTAGTGAGACAGATTCAACCAAGAAACACCTCGAACGCAACCAGCTCATCAAATTGACGAAGGTAAATTCTATTGGATTTTAGATGTATATATACAAGTATATAATTGTATCATATGTTATTATTAAGGTTTGTGCCTAAATTAAATTGATCTATTAAAGTTAAGGTTAATGGGTCATTAATATTTAAGATAAATACGTGGAGATACCATATATTTAAGATGAGTATGGATAAATATGTGTAGATACCATTTTCGTAATCTCTAATTTATGATGGGTTGAATTGAAATTATGAAAGATAAGGATAACTATGGTTATAAGAATAAATATGGTTATGGTCCCCGAATTTGCACCGTAGTTTTTCTTTTCTAGTGTCCCATCATTCAGAAACTCTAGGTTTGGAGAACCGGTGCTGAATTTGGAAGATCAAAACCAAAAAAAGTCAAGAATCATTTTGTTCTAATGGATTTAGGTACGCTTCTGTTATTAAATTTTATTTTCTTGATGATTTAATATACAGAAAGTTTTATTGATGATGATTTTATCATCCATATAATTTGATTAAAGTTAAAATTTTTTAGAACAAGTGGTATCAGAGCCTCTTCATATTAGATCATTAGAATTAATTTGATTTGTGTTTATTTATTTATCTTTTAATGAGTCAATAATCCACTTTGGTATCTTATTGAACAAAAGGGTGATATTCTTCGTTCATTGATCAAATAATTTCGAGGAAGTATTCTTTTATTTATCACTTCTGTTTACGAAAACAAATTGATATGGTGTTCAACCCGGTGGGAGTAACCTTAAATTTTGCACTGTTAGTGGGTAAGGAAAATAAAAGAAATTATATATGGGATATTTATTCTCAAATCAAAGTCCTCTTTTGGTAAAATATCAAATGAGGAAAATAAAGTTACAAAATGAAAATGGTTATAATTTTAGAAATTTTCAAATAAAGATATTTTTATAACTTTTTTCACTTTTATGTTTGGGATTATTAAATTTAAATTGTGGTTCAATTATGATTAATATTTTAAAATTTATTTAGAACTACAATATGCTGCCAAAATAGCCTCTTTTGTAGAAATTAATTTATTTTAAAATATTAAGACGGTTGTGGGTATATGATTTATGTGAATATTAATCGGCCCAAAGGAAGGTTAATATTTGACAGAATTATATATTTATTTGTGATAATAAATATGAGATAATTATCAAGATTTCATGTGAATAATAAATCGGCTTAAATAAAGCTTTATTATTTGACAGAATTTATTGGTTATATTTGATTAGTGCACTGAGAGTACCACTTACAAATTAATATTTTTGTCCAAAGACTAAATATTAATGTTGTGCTAGGTATCTGTTGATGGGATTAACCATTGTTTGAATTATTAATTTTATTATGAGCATGTTATTTTGCTCTATGGATTCAATTAATCAATCTGCTTATATGATTTCTACTATCATAAATTCAGTTCCAATGCTTAAAGATAGGTTTAAAGATTGGAAAGAAACTGTGATGATCATTTTCGGCTACATAGATCTTAACCTTGCATTAAGGACTGAACAACCTATTTCTCTTACGGACAAAAGTTCTATTGAGGAAAAATAGGTCATTGAGAAGTAGAAATGTTCAAATCAAATGAGTCTTCTGATCATGAAGCTTGGGATTCCAGAAACCTTCAAGGGGGATGTGTCTAAAAAGGTTACTACAACCAGTGAATTTCTTAAAGAAATTGAAAAACATTTTGTATAAAATAATAAGGCTGAAACAAATACGCTTTTGACGAACTTGATTTTAATATAGAGAGCACATCTTAGAGATGTTAAATATTCCTTCAAAATTAAAAGCACTAAGGTTAGAGCTATCTGAAGATTTGCTCGTGCATTCAGTTTTAATTTATTTTCTGGCACAATTCAGTCAATTCAAGCTCAGTTATAACTATCAAAGGGACAAATGGACTCTTAATGAGCTCATTTCTTATTATGTGTAAGAAGAAGAAAGGTTGAAGCAAGAACAGGCTGAAAGTGCTCACTTAGCTAGTACCTATCAGGACAAAAATAAGAAAAGAAAGAGGGCTAAGGAAGTTGTTAATAGTTTTCACAAGCAACAACAAAAGAAAGAAAATCAGGCTTCTTGTTATTTCTTTTGTGGTAAACCTGGACATATAAAGAAGGAATGCACTAAGTATCATGTTTGGCGTGAAAAGAAAGGTTCATTTCTTAATTTTGTTTATTTTGAGATTAATTTAGTTTCAATACCAATACACACTTGGTGGCTAGATTTCGATGCTACTACTCATATAAGTGTGTTAATGCAGGGTTGTTTGAGTTGCCGAAAACCAAATGATGCTAAAAGATTCATCTGTGTGGGTGATGGCAAATCAATTGTAGTTGAAGCAATATGGACTTTTAGATTATTATTGAAGATAAGATATTATTTAGATTTAAAAGAGACATATGTAGTACCGTCTTTAAGACGAAATTTCATTACTATTTCTATATTAGATAAATTTGGTTACTCTTGTTCATTTAAAAATAATAAGTTTAGACTTTTTAAAAATTCAAATATTGTGGGTATGGGTTCCTTGTCATTTTATGATAATCTATATTTACTTGATGCTATTACATCTTTTAATGAAACTTTGCATGTAGGTTTAAGTGGTACGAAAAAAATTAGCTAATGAGAATTCTGGTTTGCTCTAGCATAAGCATTTAAGATGCATTTCTAAATAAAGAATTGTATGACTTATGTCAAATAGAATTCTTGATTCTCTTAATTTATCAGATTTCCAAGTCTATATTGAGTGCATTAAAGGAAACTAAACAAATATAAGGAGACTAGGTGTTAATAGATCTTCAAGTATTTTAGAACTAATACATTCAAACATTTGTGGGTAATTTCCTACGGCTTCTTGGAATGGTCAATAATATTTTATTATGTTTATGGATGATTATTCTCGTTATAGTTACTCTTATCTCATTCATGAGAAGTCTCAAGCATTGGATGTGTTTAAGGTATATAAGGCTGAAGTTGAGAACCAACTTGACAAAACTATTAAGGCTATCAGATTTGACCGTAGTGGTGAATACTATGATAGATATAATGGATAAGGTGTACAACATTGAGGAACATTTGCCAAATTCTTAGAAGAGTGCAAAATCGTCCCACAATACACAATGTCAGGCACTCATAGTATGAATGGTGCTGCTGAGAGACGAAACCGAACATTAAAAGACATGGTGAGAAGTATGATTGTTGATATTACTTTTGCTGATTCACTCTAGGGTGAGAAACTAAAGACAACAATATATCTTCTTAATAGAGTACTAATAAAGGCAACAGTTAAGACCACTTATGAATTATAGACTAAAAAACCCCCACTATTAAACATTTACGCATTGGGTTGTCCAGTTGAGGCAAGACCTTATAGACCAAATAAAAGAAACCAGACTCAAGAACAATTATTAGTTATTTTGTTGGGTACTCTGAACGGTCTAGAGCGTATAAGTTTTATGATCCCATAATAAGGTCATTCTTTGAGATGCGAAATGCCTAGTTCTTTGAGGATGTTGAGTTTGGAGGAGGAAATAAAATTAGAGACTTTGTCTTTAAAGAAAAATCTAATTCTTTTCCCATGATTATTCTTGACAATAATCAGGATCATATTCCTGATGTTGTTCAAGAAACAATATTAGAATTACAAGACAATGTCAAAAATCTCCCTAATCAATTTATACCTGAAGAGTAAACTCAACAACCTCAAGAAGAAATGCCATTGAGAAGATCCATAAGAGAAGGAGAAATTCCAAGAATATGAGGATAACATTGAAATGGTGGAAGATGATCCAATCAACTTTCATTAAGTTATTAAGAGTTTTAATTCTCAAAAGTAGATTGATGTCATGAATGAAGAGATGAAGTATATGAAAACTAATGACATTTGGGATCTTGTTTCATTGCCTGAAGGTGCGAAACATATTGGTTGTAAATGAATATTTAAAACTAAGAGGGATTCGAAGGGTGATGTATAAAAATATAAGGGTTGTCTTGTTGAAAAAGGGTTTTACTCAAAAGGGAAGATATTAATCATAATGAGACTTTCTCTTCAGTTTCATCGAAGGATTCATTTAGAATAATTATGGCATTAGTGACACATTTTGATCTTCAGTTACATTAGATGGATGTAAAGATTGTGCTTCTAAATAGTGACATTAATGAAACAATTTATATAGTGCAAGCATAAAAACTTTGTATCAGGAGATTTAAAGAATATGGTTTGCAAATTAAAGAAATCCATCATGGACTTAAGCAGGTTTCTTGTCAATGGTATCACAAATTTTATCAAGTGATTTTCTCGTTTAGTTTTGAAATGAATGTTATTAATGATTGTATATAACATAAGTTTAGTGGGAGTAAGTATATTTTTCTGGTTTTATATGTTGATGATATATTGCTTGCCAGTAATGATATAAGTTTCTTGCACGAAACCAAAAGATTTTTATCAAAGAAATTTGAAATGAAAGATCTTGCAAATATGTCTTTGTATTAGGAATTCAAATATATCGGGATCGCTCTCGATGTATACTAGATTATCACAAAAGACATATATAAAAAAAATGCTTAAGAAATTTGGTATGCAAGGTCGAAAATCAGGAGATACCCCTGTTTCTAAAGGAGACAAATTCAGTCTCAATCAATGCCCTAAAAATGACATAGAAAAAAGGAAATGTAAAAGATTCCTTATACTTCAGCAGTAGGAAGTCTTGTGTATGCTCAAGTATGTACGCGTCCAAATATTGCGTATATTGTTAGAATGTGAGGCATATATTTAAGTAATCTGGGATTAGATCATTGGAAAGCAGCTAATAAAGTCATAAGGTATCTTCAGAGAACAAAACATTATATGCTTACATGTCAGAAGTCAGATCAAATTGAGATCATTGGGTATTCTAATTTCTGATTTTGGTGGATGTCAAGCTATGTCTACATGTTTGCTAGAGGAGTTATTTCTTAGAGGAGTGCTAAGGAGACACTCCTAGCTTCTTCCACCATGGCAACTGAATTCATAGTTTGTTAGGGGGCATCCAATTAGGGAATATGTTTGCAGAATTTTGTCACATGGTTGCGCATTATTGATAATATTGTAAGACCACGTAAGTTATTTTGTGACAATTAGTCTGCAGCATTATATTCAAATAACAATAGGAGCTCATCTAAATCAAAATATATATAGATCAAGTTCTTTGTTATGAAAGAAAAAGTTTAGAGTGAAAAAGTTTCGGTAAAGTCTCTTTAGAGTATATTAAGACAAACTCTGTAGTTGCGAAAAGTTTACTGCCCAAGGTCTTTTATGAGCATGCTACTCATCTGGGTGTTGTATCATTTTATAATATGTTACTTTAGTGAGAGTTTGTATTAAATTGCGGTATTTGGTTTATGTTTCACTTTAATTTTCATGTTATACAACCATATTTGATCTATGTCATTTAATTATGTTGATGTATGTGACCATGGATGAGTTTAGTTACGATAAATATAACGAAAATCGTCTTGATCCTATATTAACATTAATTAATGGACGAGATTGTTGTTTTGGATAATAGCATACATTATTTTGGAACTCATAAGGTAATATACAATTATTTTTATATATATAGTCAAAGTGGGAGATTGTTGAATTTTGGACGTATATATACAAATATATAATTGTATCATATGTTATTATTAAGGTTTAGGGCTAAATTAAATTAATCTATTAAAATTAAAGTTAATGGGCCATTAATATTTAAAATAAATATGTGAAAATATCATATATTTAATATGAGTATGGATAAATATGTGTAGATACCGTTTTCGTAATCTCTAATTATGAAATTGAAATATGATTATACGATGGGTTAAATTGAAATTATGAAAAATAAAGATAAATATGATTATAAGAATAAATATGGTTATGGTCCCTACAAATTTTTTTTCTGATATCCTACCATTCATAAACTTTGGGTTTGGAGAACCAATGCTGAATTTGGAAAATCAAAACCTAAAGAAGCTAATAATCGTTTTGCTATTGTGGATTCAAGTATGCTTTTATTATTAAATTTTATTTTCTTAATGATTTAATTTTAAAAAAGGTTTTATTGATGATGGTGTTATCATTTGTATAATTTGGTTAAACAAACGCTAATATCACACAAACGTCTAACGACCATGGTTAAATTCCCCCTTAGATCAAACAAATGCTAATATCACACATGGTTACCTACTATATCAACACATCTTGATCGCAAACAAAGAACACAAACGTCTAACGAACAACTTCGGGATTAATTAAGAACGCAAACTCGCGAACAACACCTGCAAAAACCACAAATGCACTGACGAGAATAGAACCACATTCATTTCTTCTCATTCTTCATGCAGATTGTCGTAATCTAGAACCAACAACAATAAACCAATGGATGCAACGAAAATGCATCTCACTCATGCAGAGCTTCCCCATTTCGAAACAATTAAAAGCAACTCAACCAAGAAAAGAAAATGCCCCTTGGAACTTCTCCATTTCATAGTAATCAACAACAAACTCATCGAGGAAAAGAACAACGTGCATTGTAAGAACTAGAACAAATGCTAATCAATACATGAACATGACGTGCTGCGACGAACATTTCTAGTTAGACAGATCCGTCCAAGAAACACCTCGAACACAACTAGTTCATCAAATTGACGAAGGAAAATTACACATTATGAGACGAACGCTAATATCAAACATGCACACTTTCTACAAACAGCCCAAGTATAATTTCATGACAGAGAACGCAATTTTGCTGCAAATAATTCAAGACGACAACTGCACCGACGAGAATAGCGCGACAACTTCAGGCAAAACGAAACCAAAAGAAACACACAAGAACAACCCACTATATCAATAAAACGAAACCAACAGAAACACAAGACGAGTGGAGAAATGATCTGAAAGCACATGTAGTAGAAGCTAAAGATCGAACGCGAGAAAGAAGTGCATGGCTAAAACATTTCAGAAGAGCCTCACCATTGTCGTCGGAATGATCCTTCTCGGGAAGCGGTTGTTTGGTAGGGACCATGGTTGGAGAGGAAGAAGACGAGATTCGATCAGAGCCGGATTGGAGAGAAGAAGGAAAACTGATCTTGTTCTAATCGCTCTCGGCAAGAGTTTTGAGTATGGTGTTGGCGGGAATCGCACGAGTTTGTCTCTGTTATATACTGCTTTTGGGGCTTATAAATTTTTTGGCTACGCCACCTGAGTACGCCCCTGGAAACGCCTTTAGCTCATTTAAAAGAAGCTATTTGCTTGCATTACCATAAATTCATAATTATAATTGTTCAATATGGACAGAGTAACCCATTTATGAATCTTAAAGGGGTGATTGAGGACGCAGCTAATGCGGCACACATAAAAATTTTCTGCAGAGCAGAGCACCCCAAAGGGGTAATGGAAGTGACCAAAAAATTTTATAATTTTCTATGTACCATTACTCTAATTTTTTGGCGCAAAGAAATTAACATTATTATTACGACTACATCGTACCCTGAATATTATCACTTTCTTCAAACAGTAATGTTACTAAGTATTGATGTGGAGCTCTGCTACAGCATTGATAAACTATTTGTAGGTCGTATTATTGTGTCTTGGCCGCAGCTTTTTTCTACCTGTAAATCGGATATTCACTTTTTTCCCACTAAATCTTCCCAAGGCGGATGGCTTTTAATTCTCTGCCGATTTATAGTGAAATCTTATCAGTGCATTAATATTTAATTCTCTTCACATTAACACAAGCAATTTAGAATTCAACAGTTTAACTTGAGAATGAATGTAAGTTGCCCTGCATGACTATATTTTTTTTATGCGCAATGAAAAAAATATTGAGCACCAAGTTCTTGAAAGAGAATTGAGGTATTAAAATACCTGGAAAGAAGTGCAGATGCATTTTAAATTACGAGCAGCAATGAACCGATCTGTTATGCATCTACAGAAGCATATCATCAAGGAGAATTCCATTTGTTCCACCTCACATGTAGGTTCGAAAGATCTCAAGCATGCTAGCTAATCTGTATGATCCTGTTCTAAAACCTGTGGAATATCAAAAGGAAGAAATTGGCTTCGAGCATTTTGAAAAAGTTGCGACCTTTGTTCAGCTCAAATAAAACGATACCGCCGAGCAAACGCACAGAAAATCCACTGCAGGATGAAGGATCTTCCAGGCATGATAAATCAATACAACAAAGTCAAACAAAGAACCAAAATTAGCAACCACCCCGCTACAGGCGATTTGTAACATCCCATTCTTCCACCACCATCTGCAGAGCTGGGTTGAATCGTGATTTTAAACCAACAAGTTTCAGTCGATGGGCCAGTCTGCGTTATCATTGCAAGGCCGTTGAATTTGCAGGCACTGTTGTACTGGTTGAACTTCTGAAAGTAGCTGTTAAATGCATAAGAAATGTTCCCGCGGGTATCCAAACCAGAGCAAGAAGTACCATATCCAAGGCTTGTACAATCACCATTCGCACAGGCATAGCTTACAGTGTCAACAATTTGGGGATCATCAAGAGACACCTGTGGTCTAAGAACACACCACTTGCGGCCCAATCTGCGAACATTTTTTGCAGGAATCAAGGTTCCAGAATTGGCTGTGCCCAAATTAAGTCGATATTTTGCAGTCCCATCATAATTGAGTATCCCCCAATGCCGTTCAAAATTACCAGGTGCAATGCTTTTATCATCTTCATCAATCAAGCTGAATAAGTATGCATCAACCGGCCCAGCTCTCATAGGAGTTCCTCTACCTGTCATAATATGAGTCATAAATCCCTGGTTGAACCTCTGTGCATAATTCAAATTTGCATTCCGATCGCCATCTGTTGGCCATCCAATCTCTCCCACTATAATAGGTAGATTTCCAAATCCATTTTTCTGAAGAGCCCACACAAGCGTATCGTGGTTAGCATCAAACATATTGGTGTAACTGGCTCCACCATCCACCACGGGTGCAGCATTGCCATCAAAGAATGCGTACTCTACAGGAAAATTGGGATTATCATAGAGACTGATGAAAGGATAAATGTTAACAGTGAAAGGAGCCCCATTGTCACTGAGAAATTTAACAATAGCAACCATGAGTCCATGGATGTCAGATCTGAAGTCACCACTAGATGGAGCTCCACTAGATTCATATACATCAGCATTAAGAGGAACTGTGACTTTAACTTGGCTGCTCAGACCCGCCTTGATTAGGGCACTTTGTATGTTTTGAAGAGCTGGGAAGGTTGTCTGAAGGAAGCTACCATTGTAAGTTGACAGAAAAGGTTCGTTTCCAACTGCCACATACCTTTCAGGAGGTAAAGAAATTGTTATAAAACAAAATATGTAATCCGTTTTAAAGAATGAGCTAAAGCCTAATGCACGTGGATAGACATACAAGGATAAAATATAATTATCACTTTTGAACAAATATTTAGCAAGTGTTTGCCTTACTACCTTCCATTCAAACAATGCCAATGTTTGAAAGCCATAAATTAGTCAATACAATTCCAAATGAAAAAATCATTCCATGTTTCCATCGATACACTGACACTCACTTCTTGGATTCACATTAACTAAAGTAATCACCATCTTACAATTCATCTACACCATGGTGCAACTAGCCAATACTGACCTAGTTGGTCATGCTTTCCATTCATGCCGCAACACAGAAATATTGTATATTTAAAATAAGCAGTTATCCCCAGCTCAACTCAAAAAAAATGCCTGCGAGGAGAGGAAGTATAACAAGATTTATCAAAGTCCACAAAAATACTGGGACTCATATTATGAGTGTTAAACTTTTGAACTGATAACATGACAAGTAGACATTTAACATGCAAAGAGTTGCCACTAAAAAAGTTATTTTTAGTACCTAGGGTAAATGGCCAAAGTACCAGTTATATCAATAGGGCTGCTAGTATAACAAGCCAGTTTGTGAGCATTTGGCATGCTGCTCGATTCAACTTAACTCAAAACTCGATATGTAAATACTCGAACTCGAACTCGAACTCGAATTCCACGAGTTGAGTTTGAGCATGGAAATCCTCAGATCGACTAGACTCGATTATAACTCGAATTCAACCCGTACTGGACTTGTACCTTAGCTCAAACTCAACTTGATGGTATAATATATAATATTAGATTTAATACGTTAATATCTATTAGATTTTTAATACATTTATTTTGGTATCAATTATGGTAAATTTTTTATTTTATTTGCATGATCATAGTTAGTTTAACTACTTTAACTATTATTGTAGACACAAAAGGCCTAATAGGTTGGATGATTGTTGTGGTTTGTGGTATTAAAGAGATCATGGGTTGAAAACCCTTTTAGGTAAATGATATTTTCTTTTTCTTTATCTCATTGGATAGTCTCACATCGTTTTGTTAATCAAACTCCACCCTTTCCTACTTTCTATAAATACATCTACTCCAACTATAATGACCCAATTCAAGAGTTGGTTTCAAGCTCAAGTCAAGTTATTCTCAAGCTCTTAAAAATTTGGCAGTTTAAGTATACTTGAGCCAGACTATTTGAGTCGATCTCGAGCATCTATGCTCAAAACTCACTCGATCTCGTGGCGAGTTCGAGCGGTCTTCGAGTTTTTCTAATCGAGCTCGAGCACATGTTCAACTCGGCTCGCTCACTTGTTTAGCACCCTTATATATAGACATATCAACATAGTTTTGATCATATGATTAAATAGCACAATTAAAATAAAGTGCTCCTTCGACCATACATTGTAATTGATGAATATTGTAGCCTACTGCCATGCTTTCATGTAAATGCAAACTAGGTCTCTTCATATCAAGCTTTGCGATGGAAAATAACTATAATAGTATAATTCATTCAGCAATCATGTCATAGTATCTGATTATTGTGGTGTAGATGTTGAGATGATGATGATGATGAAACGGAAACATTTCAACATAGAACAAGAACAGCTACTACATGTTGAGATTGAATAGTCGGCTGCTACGAAAAATCGTATAGATAGATGGTCAAGGCAAAATTGAAATCATAAAAATGCATGCAGGGTAAAATTAGAAGAAGAGCGCCTGGAAATTATTAAAGTTCTTCTTAAAGCATGGCAAAAAGGTATTGAACATGATCCTTTTACACCATTCACAAACAGATTAAGAAATCATCACTTACAAAGTTGCCAAGGAACAAAAGGAATTAATGAAGTTCATCATATTAATAGATCACAGAACTAGTTAGATATATGCAGAACAAGGCAACATAAAACATTGCAAAGATCACGGACAAGAGCAAGTATAAAACATTTGTTGAAAAATTGAAGACCTTGGATGCAGACTTATGATCCTGAGACCAAAAAACCTGAGAGATATTGGTGTTTAATATTTGGAATATCTACATTAAAATACAATATAAGGAAGCACTTCATCTTTAGCCATTGGAAGATCTTTAAAATAGGTAATTCAAAACAGAATGTACCAAAATTTGGATGCTATGTACCGGTATATGCAATCTGAAGAGCACATTTTATACAAAACCAGAAGATTAAAAAGTTATTGAATTAAGTGTTTCAAATTTGGGCGATCCACCTTTTGTAACTGAACAATCTCCAATGAGAAATTTTCAAGCAATTAAAATGAAACTTTGAACACAAAAAATAACAAAAATGATATTTTACATTTTTTTAAAGCTGTTCTTCAAGTTTAAATTCAACCAATGTTCTCTAATTTAGACATAATGTCAGAATCAGATAATCAAAAATAGAAGTACCACATAAACAAATTAAATGAAAGGGAGTATAATTTCCTAAAAACAATTAGTTATGAACTTCTCATGAAACCCAACAAAAAAGAAACCTTAATTAAGATAACTCCAAGGTTTACACAGACCAAGTCAGACAATTTTAGGCATGACATCACAAGTTACCATAGATACTCGTTATAAGCATGTATGAAACAAATAGACACAAATACTAACAAAACAGAGACAAAAATCTTTTTTACTAGAAAAAAATGAAGAAGAAACTATTCAAATGAGCTTAAAGATAAAGATATTCATAAAACAGAAATGAAGTACCAGTATATAACCATGTCAAGTCTCCACTATCCTTCTTACTCATACAATAAATGAACACAGATCAGAAGAACATTTTTGTATTTTAGAAGATTTTCACACTGCAATTGCCTTACAAGTGTAAAGTAGAACTACACTCAATCCTATCTTCTTTTTTCTTCTTTAAAAAAAGGAAAAAGGTAAAAGCTAAATAAGTACATATATGAAAATAAAAAGGACCATGACTATACATGCAAAGAATACAATTCTGAAAACAATGCCTGTTTTGCATCAATGTCTAGACTTAAGTGTATTATTTCACTAAAACCCACTCACAATCATAACCATGTCAAGTCTCCACTATCCTTCTTACTCATACAATAAATGAACACAGATCAGAAGAACATTTTTGTATTTTAGAAGATTTTCACACTGCAATTGCCTTACAAGTGTAAAGTAGAACTACACTCAATCCTATCTTCTTTTTTCTTCTTTAAAAAAAAGGAAAAGGTAAAAGCTAAATAAGTACATATATGAAAATAAAAAGGACCATGACTATACATGCAAAGAATACAATTCTGAAAACAATGCCTGTTTTGCATCAATGTCTAGACTTAAGTGTATTATTTCACTAAAACCCACTCACAATCATAACTATTTACTAAATGGCTAAAATAAGGCAATATTTATATGCCCCTTGAACGATAATGAGAAAGCAAACCCAGTGACTCGGCTACCAAGTATTACCTGATCTTCACGCCATCTTTGGAAACAAACGAGGAAACGTTCTTGGAAACCCACTTTTCAGCAGCCTTGACACTTCCTGCTAGAGTAGCCAGCATGTCGTTTGGTATGCCCACCATGACCTCGAGGCCGCTCTTTGCAAAAGCCTTCAATGTCACCTCATCTGCGTCAAACAGCTTCACTTTCTGAATCCCATTTTCTCTCAACATTTTAACAACTACATCGGGCGGCAATAGGTGGCTTGACTGCGTCCCCCAGTTAGCTCCAATTCCAGCTACATGTCCTGTTGCACAAAACCAGAAAACTACCAGCAAAGCAACGGATGTCCAACCCATGTTATATGTTGCATAAATCTCTGTCCAATACCGATAGTTAAACAAGTTCAAGAAAGAGCTAAACCAGTGAGCAAAATTATTTTATAGAATCGATTTGGTTGAAGGTTACTGCCAGGAAAACAAGCTTTCTTGGAACTGGTAAAAAACCAGCACAGCCATCTATGATAAGGTAGTGTGACACTGCGTTTATGCTGATTGTGCAAGACGACTCCTTAAGCACTTAAAAACAGAAATTACAGCAGAAACTCACACGGCCAGCTTCTCTTCTGGAAAAAAACAGGATCTTTAGGCCAACAAACCAGTTCCCAAAGTATGAACCTTGAAGTAGAACTGTAGAACAGGAAGAGCTGGAACAAGATGCAGATGCCCAACAAAGCAAAAGCCCAGATGCCCAACAAGAAGAGCACCATGCAAAATTATTCTGCACCTTCAACCATAAGCTCTCAAAAAACTAGAAACCAAACGGAGAACAGATGTGGGTTAAAAAATAGTGTGAGATGGGTTGAGTGCAGCTGGGTGGGCGCTCATCTGCAAGAGTTCCTAGCGAATGATAATGCCACGGTTGAAACGGAGTTTCCACAGACAGAATGGGCCATCAGTATCATCAACAACTGTACGCTGAAAAGGAACACCAATCTTTTTTTTTTTGTTGCAACACAAAGGGCCACCGATCTTCTTGAGATGAAACTACGAGACTGGCTTGATCAAACAAGGGTCAGTGCATTTAACAAAGTAAATACCTAGGAAGGAGAGATGGGTTGATACAGTTCTTGATGGGTCTTTCAAATCAGATGAAGATACGTTTAACACTCTTTTAGTGAAATATTCACCGTTAATACACATTGGTTAAAGAGTTAAATGGGAAAAAACGAAGAGTACCCTGCACAATATGGCCTCTCCAAATTTTTCCAGAGATTTTTTTTCAACGTAAATTTTCTAGAGATCTTTGCAATATTTAGTCTTGGAGCCTGCAAGATTCTCTGCTTTTCATGCTGACGGCTCGTAAACTGTGGCAGCAGCCGGCACCAGGCAGGCACTATGGACGTCAGGTAATGGATTTCCGTTCATCAGCTAACGCCCGTTGATATGCAATAACAAAAAAAACATTGCTTTTGTTTGTCAAGATAAGCTTGCCTCGTCACACACTTTATGGATCACTAATCCAAAGCGGAGCAGTAGAAGAATTCTTGCTTTAGAAGAATGTCATTTATAACTGTCTGGCGTTCCTTCTCGAGCATGCTTGGTTGTTGATTGTTTAGTTCGGCTCTTCTCATTTAGTTAACTAATATATATAAATGGTAGAAGTCAAGTTAAAAATTAGATTTCTTTCCATATGGTTATGATAGTTTTTTTTTAAGAGTAACCAACCTTTAAATGTAGGTTATTGTTGGATACCAGGTCATCGAAGCAAAGAGGGTGCTGGAAGAAAAAAAAAAAGGGGTTTCTTTTAATAATGACTGGTTGTAGTGCTCGCAAAACTCATGCAAAAATAAGGCGAAAAAAGAAAACAGCAAAAATAAGGTCTGCCCATTTCATTAGTCCCTCGTCCAAGACCTCTATAAACCTGGCCTTGCACTATTAAATATGAGAGGGAGACACTTGAACGATAAATGAAACCCAAATGGTGAAGCTCAATGGACCACAGACTCGGCTGGAGACGAACATGTTGACGTGGAAAAGCATGTTGGAGTGTCACGAATTATTGCGATTTTTCCGATGTCCTTAATGACTTATTATAGGATCATGGGACTCGCCCTTTATTTCTCAATTGTTCTTGTTTTTTTCTAATATAAATTTAACCATCCATCTGGTTTAGTTTAAATTCGACTCGTTTGTTTTTATTGTTCTTTTTAAGAACAAACATGCCAACAAGCTGTGATTATAGGATTGTCTTATTTATTAGGGAAAAGTTAAAATGAGTTATACGTTACATAGCTTGCATTAGTTACACAAATAATGTGAGTTTTTTTAGTGTGTTTACAAAATAATACTTACATGTATTAAAAGTAAGGGTAAAGAGATTGACTTTTCCTATTTTTTGACATCATTACGACCTATTTTTAAAATTTTAAAATATTTTTTTATTACAAATACTTTGATAATTAAGATAAGAGGGCTGGAATTATTAGATTGAGCTGAAATTTTATTTATCTATACCAGTTTTGGGGAGCGGAGCTCACTAAATTAATCCAAATAAATTTTAGAGCTCCTATAAACTATACTAACAGTAGCTCATGCATGTATTAGACTCTATCTAATTTATTATTATGACGAATATAATGCTTGTCTGCGTTGAAAAAGGCAAAACTATTAAAATAGCAAATAAAAGTACCCAATGGGCCGTCAATCGAGGCACTATTCGTGGGTTCAAAGTAGTGTATAGAAAAGATGGGCAGATAGATATCAGTGAACATATGTTACCTTGTCGTGGCCACTGGCCCGGAGTCGCAATTGTGGCCCAAGCCCAAATGGTTTAGCGTTTCTGTCGCTCGCATGACTCATATATATATATATATATATATATATATATAAAGGGCCACTTCTCTGTGCGTCAGAGAGGCAGGAAAGTTTATTTGTGTTACTTTTTATTTTGGGCCGTCTGATTATATAGATTGGCTCAAATTTATTAGTTTTTTTTTAAAAAAAATTAATTTGATCTGGACCGTTCGATTAGAAAGACGGCGTAGATCATAGGAGGGGCGGAGGCGAAACGCCACCGCTGTGGGAGGGGAGGGAGGGCACCCGCCCCTTTGCCTCAATCTGGCCTACCCTGGCCCCTGCCACGGCTCCGGCCACGACTATATTTGGCCGCTGCCATATGCAGGTGGGCTGTGGCCAGTTGCGGGGGTCAGCTGCAGCCAGATCTAGCCGCGATAGGCTGGACTTGACCGTCCCTCCAAATCTGGTCGGGGACGGCCAGGTCCAACCTATTGTAGCCCTAACAAGAAAATAAAAAACTTTTGTGCCGCGGACAAGCTTCCACAATTGGGCAACAGCATCTGCAACAGGGGAGCAAGGAAGAGGGAGGGGGAGGAAGCACGTCCCTCCCCCTCGTGAAGGGGCGATGGCCACAAAGGGTGGCGACACGGCGGGGCGATGGCCGTGACAAGGGGGCGACGCAGCGGTAGGGCGGCGGTGTGTTTTAGAATTTTTTTTTTAACAGGAGATCTAAGTCATTTTTTCTACCCCTTGCTCTTCTTCACTTTACCCTATATATATATATATATATATATATATATATACTTCAGTGACGACAAACATTAAGAGTTGCCAATATAATTGAGACCTGAGATCATGGGGCTAACTAGTTCTTAAGATTCATGGACCAAATCATCATTCTAGAGAAAGTTACCATCTACTCGGATGCCCAGTGCCATACTCCCCATTCTCACTAATTTAAAGTGTCCACACTTATGCATAGCTCAAAAGTCCCACTGTAATAAATGGCGACTTGTATACATTGTTATGCCTCAAATCTTGAACTCTATAAACCATCCAATGCCGCAAATTTGGACTCTACAATCTACATTGAATTCGACTTAAGAGTCAACTCGG
The DNA here is from genome assembly GCA_033002965.1 of Piper betle. Taxonomy (NCBI): domain Eukaryota; kingdom Viridiplantae; phylum Streptophyta; class Magnoliopsida; order Piperales; family Piperaceae; genus Piper; species Piper betle. Next base: position 91,488 of record JAURVB010002818.1, on the reverse strand, counting down.
ACCTCATCTCACGTTACGCTTTGTCCACTTGATTTTTTTCTTTAGTGGTTTGAAAGAGAGTGAGCTCGTGATACGTTCACATGCACAGTACTAGCTAGCTGTCGGTGTCAATATCAATATCACCATCGGTCCATCGGAATCACCGGGTCGGTCAAGTATGGAATTTTGCACCTAGTGGGAGTCGTCGACGTCGTCGTTGATGGGGTCGATCCCGGCCGGTTATTATTTCAATAAAAAGCGTGATGTGTATTTCTTGTACTCACGTTCTTGGCAATGCTACGCCCCCTGCATTCCAATATTTCTTTACTTTCTTGTAGCCAGTTCGTCGTTAAAGACGTGTGTTTTGTAGTGTTAATACGGACATGGATATCGGTAAAAAATGTTCTAGTCAATAAACATAAATAATTTTAAAATAAGTGAACATGATAGTAGACATTCCTAAACTACCGACGTTATAACCAACTCAAAGAAGTTAAGAACAGGGGGGGTGAACCGGGCTGCTAACCCGGCCAAATTCGCGGACTAAGCTGGCAAGAAAGCGGTTGAGAATGGTTTTTAGGCGGGCATCCGAATGCCCCAGAATGCTCGGCAAAGGAATCGGACGGAATCGGCCCATTTTTGGAAATATACAAACGTCCAGCTCATGTTGACCAAATCGGCAAAATCCAACCCCAATTTTGTATCTATTTATATCGTCATCGTCGTCGTCGTCGTCTGTCTCCACCAAATCTGCTCGCCCGTCCCCCTTCGCATACCCGATCCGAGGAGCAGCTGCAGGGCATCTTCTTACCGTCCTCACTCCCCTCGGGATCTGAATCCCTCGGGTAGCGCTCCTCCGATCCAATGTTACTTGAAAAGATTGCTGCAATTTGTTTTTTTTTTGGATTTTTTTGAAGTTTTTGAACGGGTTGTTTTTTTTTTTGCTGGAGGATTTTATGATGTATGCTTTTGGGTAAGGTAGATGTTTTTTTTCGTGGAAGGTGTTTGATCGAGTTGTTTGGGTTTTGTTTTTTTAATGGACGGTTTTTTCTTTCGTCGATTTTTTTAAAGACGATTATTTTTAGTTTAAAATGATAAAATATTTCCTGGTTTATGCATATGCGATGATTAAAGATTGAAAAGTGTTTTGATTCATGTGTTTTGATGATTTTTTAATGATTTGTTAATGGTTTGTGTTTTTCTGCCGGTTCTTTTTAATGAAAAGATGTTTGATTTTGGTAAATTGTGATTTTTTAGAAAATGTGTGGTGCTTGATTATGTGTCCACTATATTTACATTGAAAGTGGCTCGATTGATGTATTTTGTGATTATTTATTAATTAATGAAAGGCGTGAAATATATGTACTTTGCGATTTAATTAGAGGTGTTCGATTTTGTTCTCTGGGACTTACTTTAAATGAAAAAAGTTTGATTAATTTACTTTGTTATATCCGTTGAATGGAATAGTTTTTTATGCGCTTTCTGATTTAATAAAGGTGTTTGTTTTGGACAAAGGACATATAAAGATACTTGATTTATGTGTACGGTATATTTTCCACTGAATTTCTAAAAAAAATGCGTGTCCTTGTGTACCGTCATTTGTTTTTTTGTTTGATTAATGTATTTTACGTCTATTTTTATAATGAACGATGTTAGATAATATGTTTTTTTTTCCGTTTAAAAGGTGTTTGATTTATGGATGGATGCGAGTGCATAACGTTTATTTTCCTGTAATTGAGTATTTGATGAATTGAATGAATTTTGGTTTGCGAATTGAAACCAGATCTGTGCGTCGTTGTTTTTTTATCCCCATAGTCAATAGCTATAGTCTTTTTGATGACTAACCCTATTTCGATGTGATTTGCAGGAATCCGTTAAGAGGCCATCAATCTAGAGGAAAGATGGCCTTCAGTAGGACATTACAGATTTCCTTGCCGTTGCTACCTTTGGCATTTTGGCCTTCATATTTGGGGTTGTCGCTGAAAATAAGAAGGTAATAGTAGTGACTTGGGTTGAACTTTTAGGTTCAAACTTTCTATTCGTTATATTTGTGTTTAGTTTTTATTATTTTTTTAAGCGAAATTTGTGGAATTTTGATCTGCGCACGGATATTAATCTTGCTTTGGATGTCATTGATTTTCCTTGTTGTTGAGGGAATAGTCATGCCATGTTAAAAATATTGCTGTTATCATCCCTTTTCATCAAATCTTTGAATGGTTTCTTAAAATCCTTTCTGCAAGTGGTTGGTTTCTGAGCCATGATGCTATTACTCTCTTCTATGGCATAGAAGTTGAATGATTTGAGATTTTTCCTTGACCAATTAATTAAAACTTTATCTCTGTTAGGTTGGACCGACGATTAGTGTTGATTTTCCATGACTTTTATCAAGGAAAGGTCAAGTTATCATCAGAGGCTTGCATCTGTGCCTCATATAAATTTATAGCAGCTTTTACATCCCCATTGAAATTGATCTTAAAAATGTTGACTGTACTAACTTTACAAGAACAAGCTTTTAAACTTTTTCTGCATAAAAAAAGTCACTTGAGCTTACCTTTGTTTTTTGAAGTCAATGTCGAACTTTTTTTTATTAAGAATGCCTAGATGTCTCATTTTCATATGATTTTTTTGTTTACGCACAGCCGCCAATGGGCACAGTCATTAAAGGACAGGGTGTTGTCATATGCAAGTATCCGTCTGATCCAACCGTTGCCCTCGGCATTTTGGCTTGCCTCTCTCTTCCTGTTACGGCCGTTCTGGGCCTTGTGGCCATATACTACCCTTACAACGGTAAATCTGTTCCATCCAAGGCTTTGTTCAGGAGCACTTCATTGTCTGTCTTCTATGCAATTGCCGTGTGAGTTCCTACTCCTAAACTCTTGGTAGTGACGTGCATAGACTGCATTTCTCCAACTAGTAACTTAAACGTGAAGCTTTTGAAAACAGGGGAGTCACAATTCTTGCCCAGTTTATGATGATGTGGGCGACCATTACGGAAGCCCTTCATCGGGCCCATAATGTCCACCATAACTTGTCGACAGATTGTCCCACTGCCAAGACTGGTCTCTTTGGCGGGGCAGCTTTCTTGGCGCTTGATGCTGCATTGTTTTGGTTGATCTGCCAAATGCTCACTATGAATTCCAGAAGCGACTACTTGGATTACAACGATGACCCAAAGGGCGAATATGGCCAAGTTGTTACAACTGACTTCAATGGGAGTGCAGGAGGAGGAGCTCACAACATTTGAGACTCAGATGGTTAGAGTCAGATCACAGATGGGCGTGGTGCGCGGGGATGTCATTCGCCAATGTTAGGATTTATAACTTTTTATGGACAGGGTTGTGCTAAACTAAGCATGTAAATGATGCATGAATCCGTCGTCTCTGTAGACATTGCACCAAAACATATTTTTTATTTTGAACTGTATGACGACAATATTATGTTGCTTATTGGTTACATGGCAGTTATTTTAAAAAATCATCATATCTTTTACGTGTTTTATTGCTGTTCTTCGTATTTTAACTCTCTTTTTTAAGTTTTTCCCTTGGACTGGAAATGGCTAAATGGATGTAGGAACCGGAAATTCTTTTACTTGTGCGTGTTTCATTTCGTGATACCGAAAACTCTTTAATGTGATAGGAAACCCTTAAAAGAAATATCATTGTCGTTCTTATGTAAAAAATTGGTTGGGATTGGCAAATATTATTCGGGCCGTATTTAGTTTATGTAAAGAACGTATTCGAAGTTACGAAGGGCCTTTTTAGCAACGCTTGCATGGGAGACCCTTTGGTAAGGTGAATGGGTGGGTTTACTCAGTCCTGTGCTTGAGCCATCCAGCAGGATTCAATTCAACGAATCCAACGATTGGATGAAAAAAGGGCAACACCCCTGATTGACACGTCGCTCGCCACCGGTGGGCGACGCGATGCCACCCCCTGCCCCACCCGTTGCCGTCGACGGGGCGGCGACGCAACCTCGCGGTGACCCCCTCCCCCTCCCCCCATCACCGACAAGCCGACGGGGCGGCAGATCTAGCCGCCCCGCCTCTTCCCCTACCGGCCTGCCGCCCTACCGCTCGGGCAACACTACCCCTACCCCCGTCGCTTTCGTCCCCCGCTCCGCCACCTCGTTGCGTCGCGCTCTCTACATGGCGACCCGCGACCACGCGGCCGCCGCTCCCGGGACCAACCCCGTCCCCCGTCGCCCGCCCCCGGCCGGCTGTCGCCGTGGCCGGACACCCTCTCGCTTCGCCGTCCGCCGTCGCCGCTCGTGGCAGCGCCGGCGGCCACCCCTCCATTTTTTTATCTTGGCCGTTAGATGCTAATTCAACAGTCAAAATCATCAGCCAAGATCATCCAACAGCCAAGAATAAACTTGAGCACGAAAATTTATTTCCTGAAAAAATTGGGACCCATTTTGTAGGGGCTATTTTGTTCTATTGTTGTTGTGGTAATAACAAATAGGTCAAATCTTGCTAAACCTACCTCAATATAACAAAGCAAATTTATATTTATTTTATGAAGTGATATTGTCATATATATTTTTAATCTAGAAATATTTGATGAAAAATTAGTTATATACCTTTAATACCATATATTTATTTTTACGTGCACAATTTCTCATAAATTATCAAATGGGGTACAAAAGTTATCAAGTGAAAATTTTCAAGAGATTAGGCCTTCTCTAATACCAAATGTATCACATCACATTCAAGCATAAACACTCTGACCCAAATACGATAATGTTCCAACTCTGAGACCCTAAAATGTCAATACCCATAAACCCTAGGCCCCCTCCTAAACCCTTCACCTCCGCCAAGCGTCAAAATCCCACCCGTCCTTCCTCGCCGTCGCCGCCGTGGTCGCCGCCGCCTTGCCGTAGGTTGCAGAGTCAGTAGCAGCTTTGCCGGTGGGCGTTCCGGCGGTGCTTTGCTGAGAAAGGGGAGGTCTTGGAAAGGGGAGGTTGGGAGAGGCTTCTCTTTGATTGAGCTTTTGCGCTTGTTGCGAAAAATGCCGCTCGGACAAAGGCCCGGCGACAGGAGCGACTCCCGCTACTGCGGTGTGGAGACGGATTTCGACGATGACATGGCCCAAGTTCTCGCCTTTAACACCTCCGGTGGTTTTGACTTCGTCATTTCCCTGGTTTGTGAATTTCTATGGCGCAAATAATGCTTGTTGATCTATTTCGTTTTGCTACTCTTTGCCTGGTACTACCAAGGTCTGTTTTTGTGTATGATGATGATTAAACTCTCATTCATCATGATCATTTACGGGTTAGCTTCATGTTATGTATAAGTCTGCTTGGTTAGGTGATTATAATTTTTAAACATAAAAGAAATTGAGTCTGTATTGCATTCTTATTTGAATTAATGTCTTCATTACTGTTACTTCACGCGTTGTTAGCGAAAGAACTTTTTTGCAACCTCAATGTATTGCTGACAAAAACTCAGCTGTGCCACTACTCTGATTATGATGTCTGCTAGATTGGCATGATGCTGGGTACTATTATTTTGAAGAACGACAGTTAATTGATTTTACTAACTATTAATATATTATGTATAGTTATGGATATTGCTGTTTAATGATGCGAATGGGTTTGGTGGCCAATTAGCCAATTGCACGACAGTATATTTGTTGTCATCTGTGTGATTGGTCAGTATGCTCACCTATAGCTTTTTGGCGATGGTAACTTATGAGGAAATTCTGTGTTCTTCCTTCACCATGCCATGCCTTACCATTCTATCATAACAAAGGATTTAAAAAGAAGGACGATTTGATGGAACATTTTTTGTTTGTTTTACCAGTTTTAGATTTCTATTCCTGTGTATCTCCCTGGTTATTTTCTACAAGCTTTTTGATCCCAGGATAGGCATTAGTGGCTAATTAGCCAGTTATGTAGAAAGTTAAGAACTGTAAATATGTAACTGGTCAGTAAGCTCACCAAAAGCAAAGATATTAAACCAACCATGGTGGAACAAAATGTTTGTCCTCGGTGTGGTGCATAGCTACATAATAGTTGATAAATGTAAGAGTTAAAAGTAACGCCATATAGGTGTCACAAATATTACTCATGCTGATCACATACTTTAGGCACTTGATTATGAATATGTGTGTAAGTGTTTTTTTTAAAATATGGTTAGTTAGTTAAGGATAGCTACATGATAGTTGATAAATGTAAGAGTTAAAAGTAACGCCATTTAGGTGTCACAAATATTACTCATGCTGATTAGGCACTTGATTATGAATATGTGTGTAAGTGTTTTTTTTTTAAATATGGTTAGTTAGTTAAGGATATTGTGGCATTCTTTTCTGTAAGTGGAAAATGCATAGTTAAGTGGATGTGAAATTTTTTGATAACTGGACTTTATTTATCATAATAATTTGCATAAGATCTAATTCTGAATCTGTCTTTGAGCTGTTTATAATAATTATCAACATTTCTTTCCCTTTTCAGCGTATTTAATGGCCTTTATCTTGTTCTGGCTTCAATTACAGATAGACCCCAGTTATAGGCCTAGCCTATTGAGCAGAGATGGTAATGAAGCTTCTGTCCCTCCATTTGCAGCATCGGATTTGATTCTGAGCCCTGCACAATGGAGTAGTCGCATCGTTGGTATAGAATTGTCTCTTCTATTGGTTAGCAAATCTTCTTAAGGATTGTTGTGAACAATATTGCACGTAACATCTATACTTGTTTTAACACATCTTGCGCTGATGATTTTTTTTATTTGTTTTTCAAATCTGTAGGAAAAATTAGCCCGTGGATTGACTTGGATTCAGAGGACGATGTAGTTAGAAGTGATTCTGAGATAACATTGAAGCAAGAAGTAGCATGGGCTTCTCATCTTTCACTGCAAGTATGTTCAGTATTTTCTTCTATTGTTGTTTAAGTGGGAATACTTCCAGTTGAAAATATTAAGAGTAATCATTTTGTTATTGGCTTTAACAGGCATGTCTTCTTCCTTCACCCAAAGGAGCCTCCTGTGCAAATTATGCTCGATGCATTAATCAGATTTTGCAAGGTCTAAATAGTATGCAGGTGTCCTTCTGAAAACTACTTTTTTGCATTATTTGGTGAATTTCTGGTTACTGGGGATCATATTAAAACTTGTGCTGTGAAGTTGTGGATTAGGATACCAATAATGCACCCAGAACTTGCGCATGATGATTCTCTTAGTGAGAGGGTGAGTCAACTTATGCACTATAGTTCTTTTTATTGTTTGTGTTAGATTGAACAACCTTTGGTCTTTTAGTGGTAAATCGTTGTTGACAAACCTTAATCAGTTTGTTTTATTATGTGGTTTTTCTTTATTATTTTGGTTATTTGATCATTAGGTTTAGTACATAGCTCGTCGTGCATTGAAGGACAAAATGGGATGATAAAATTCCTTTTAGAACTGTATTTTTTTTATGATGTTTCCATTCTTCTAATTTGGGTATCTTGTTATTTTTACTGACATTATCCTTTTTATCAGGATGATGGGCATGTGCTTGATACTTGGCTGTGGTGGAATTCATTTCGTCTTCTATGTGAACATCATAGCCAGATTTTTGTGGCCCTTGATATAATGTGAGTTATGGAAAGCTCTTTTTATTGGTTGTTCATAAAATTACAATAATGTTTGCATATAATGTGAAGTAAAGATGCATTTATTCTATGGCTGTGTAATGAATAATGATTGAAAGAAAGTGATCTATAAAATATTTGTGATACTAAAATTGTGTATGTATGTGTTTCTATGTGCATGACTATCAGGAGTTCTCTACCTTCTGCAAATTCAATGGGCCGTTGGTTTGGGGAACCCATCAGAGCTGCCATTATCCATACCAATGTAATTATGGATGACAGATTTCTTGTTTATTTGTTTGATTTTTTTAAAAAATTCTGTTTTTTCTTCTTGTTTCTGTTGTGCATGTGTTCTTTTGATAGTTATTATTATCTTGTTTTAATTGATGTGACTCAAATGACAGTCGTTTCTAACAAACTCAAAAGGATATCCTTGTCTATCCAAACGTCATCAGCGGTTAATGTCAGGTTTCTTTAACCAATCTGTACAGGTATTTCTCCACTATCTAGATAGGTCTATGTAGAAAATCATGGCCATATTTTCTCATGTATCATTGATTTGTTTTTTGAACATTTTCTGTGGAGAAAAGGAAAATTAGTCAGGAATTAGAATTTTTTAAAAAGAATTCTCAGATATATATTATTTCAAAGACTGGGTCGAAAATTCATGCCATAAATGTGTAGTTGCTATTTTAGTATTGTTCATGCTTAAGTTCACTTCTATGAAAAAGCCGTCCCCTAGTCTGAATGCATTCTCTGCTATATTTATTTATATTGCATGTGCGTATCATAGCATGTTAACTATTTTAGCTGGCAAAAACTTGTGAAATGATGACTGTTGGTGTATTATTTCATTATGTTGTTAGATAATACTATCTGGAAGTTTGCACAACGTTTCTCTTGAAGGCACAATTAAGAACCAGGATGATGGTCAAGGTACACGACATGAGTTGTTTTTCTTTCATTTGGTAATTGGGTCTAAATTATCTTGAATATAGTTTAGGACCTCTTAGAATTTAGATCAGCTATACCCGTTTCATAATAATGTTCATGCTGTGTATTGTTCTTCCAATTACGTTACGGCCTGTTAATTTATTTGTCAGTGTGTAAATTGTGCATGAGATATCTTTCTAGGAATTTATGTAGCTATTTTATATTTTTTGATTTATTTATTTTATTTCCTGACAATGTTATGGATCCTGTCTTTGTCATCTAGTGTTTCCCATGCATCCTTTGAGACCATATTTAGACTACTTTGGATATCTATATCAAAGGATGGATCCACTCCCTGAACAAGAGAGAATTGAGGTATGTTTACAATGGCCAACTCGTGTCTTCCCTCTCAGTGAACTGCTTGTGCCTTTTACTTTCCAGATTGTTTATTGACATTCGATTTCATGCCAGCTTGGATACAGGGATTTTCTACAGTCTCCATTACAGGTGAAACCTCTATTTTAAATTTCTGAATCTGATTTAAGTGCATCAATCTTTTCTTGTGGTACATTCTTAATGCACTTTCAATGAGTAGCCTCTGATGGACAATCTAGAAGCACAAACTTACGAGACCTTTGAAAAGGATATAGTAAAGTATAGCCAGGTGAGATTGCTTTAACTGACTTCAGTTGCTTCCTTTTTGCAGTTCATTGCAATTTTCATTCGATGGCCTTATCTCGTTAAGTTTTCTTAAAATTGATATGTGCTTCAATACCAAGTGACTGATAATTTGATCCTGATGTGTACAGTATCAAAGAGCAGTGCATGAAGCTTTGCTTGACATGGTCCCTGATAAGGTGTCAACTACAATCATTGTAAGTTGGAAAACTACTTGCCTTTGGAAGAATTATTGATACTGATGGTTTAGAATCGTTACCAAGTTGTTGACTTGCAATATAAAAACTTCAATGGATAATGCTTTAATGTCACTAGCATGTCTGGGAGTTTCAAATGCATAATTTGAATGCTTATCTAATTTTATTGTGACACTTAAAAAATGTTACTGTATTTTTGCTTTAAGGTGCTTATGGTTGTGGGGGCTGGTCGTGGACCACTTGTCAGAGCATCATTGCAGGTATGGCTTTCTGTGTTGTATCTTATCTAGTTATCTATTTTGCTTTTTCAGGTATAATGCTCCTTGAGGCCTCTTTTTAAAATGCTTCTCTTAAAACCATGCAGGCGGCTGAAGAGACAGGAAGACAACTTAAGGTGTATGCAGTAGAAAAAAATCCAAATGCTGTTGTCACTTTACATGTAGGAGCATCTCTTGTTGGAATAGCATACTTTTGTATTGTTGATTTTTACGTAAACTAATGCCTATTTTTACCTTGTAATAGAGCCTTGTGAAACTTGAGGGTTGGGAAAACAGTGTTACAATCGTTTCCAATGATATGCGCTACTGGAACGCTCCTGAAAAGGCTGATATATTGGTAAGTCTTTTAGTAATTTTTGTTTTGAATAATGGTGCAATTTTTTCATTGGGAATTTGGGAAGGGATAGCCAATTTCGCTTCGTATCATATATTTGGTTGCACCCCTAGTTGTATGTAAGGATTAAAAAGTGGTAGTGTTGACCATTTGAAATCTAGGATAGGCGCTTTCTTCATTTCTAAATTTAGGTCTAGTAAAAAAAAGGTCTAGTCTTTGTTTTAGTTACTGTTGTGTTTTTTCTGTTTGAAATTCCTTTTTCCTTCTATAGGTGAGCGAGTTGCTTGGCTCTTTTGGTGATAATGAGCTTTCCCCAGAGTGTCTTGATGGAGCACAGAGATTTTTAAAGCCTACTGGGATTTCAATACCATCTTCGTATGTATTTCTTACTCCCAAATATCCTTAAGTGACTTCTGTTGTTTCAACTTGTAAGTTATCTGTCAATGTTTAAATGTCTGTCAGATACACAAGTTTTCTTCAACCAGTCACAGCATCAAAATTATACAATGATGTAAGTTGTGTACCATTACAAAAACAATATTATCCTATTATGAGTTTACTCTTTTATCCTTCTCCTGTCATAAATTACATAATTTTTGTTGGGATCAATTTTTCTATATTAATGAAATAATTGTGGCAGGTAAAGTTGCATAAGGATCTGGCACACTTCGAAACTGCATATGTTGTGAAGTTACATAGCGTTGCACGACTTGCTCCATGCCAAATGGTAGCCTTCTTATTCTTTATGAAGATTGATGATGTCTTTATAATTAAACTTTTATTTTACAAAAGATGGAAAGTTGTCTTCTTCATAAGATAAGCAGCTTATCTGAATATTGTCAGGATTAGAAGTCTTCATTGTCGAGTAAAATATAAACATCCACGTTTCAAGCAAAATAATATACAGATGGATCTTTCTTTTATGTTTGCAAGTTTGAAGCCAAAAAATGAGCTCTTCATGATACACATATGAGAGTATATTCATATACATTGTGCTATATTCATATACTTTTATGTATTTTGTTCTCTCTTGCTAATTGTAAATCTGAATATATTGATTGTGAAAATGTTATCCTGTCACTCTTTGGAGGGAATATCAGTTTGATTAGTTTTTGTATGGAATTTCTTTTGTTAAATTTTTCTACATGAAAATTGTCATTATACCTATACGTCATATTTTGTTTCATGGATTACTTTATGTGAATTTGTCCACTGCGATTAAATAGGTATTTACTTTTGAGCATCCAAACTACTTGCCTGAGAAGAGCAATAAGCGATACAAGAAATTACAGTTTCAAATACCTGAAGATATGGGATCTGTTTTAGTGCATGGTAAGCTTTTAGCTTTGAATATTTTCTAATATCCAGTTGCCCTGTTCAGGTAAGTTACATTTTGCGTTTTACAAACTTGTCTTGTTTTATGATATGGAAGCAAGGTTTTATGTCTAAGCATCAAGCTACATTCAAGGCATTTTGGTTTGATAGAATTGCAGAGGTTCATTATATATTCATTTTCGAGATCCAAGTATTTTGGTACAAACTTAAATTTTTCCTTAAATTAATTTTCCTCGGCATGATTAATACCATCTGGTCACGATAATTATATGTTTACATATTTGTTAAAAAATTTGATCTCAGCTACTTGTATGTGAAGATAGTGTATTTTTTGTGAACTTCTATCCTATCATTGATCATGTAGGCCGTTTGGGCATTTAATATTTCTTTATTATTGTTTTTAGTTGAATGGGCTAATACTTTTGTTTCTTGATTGCATTTGAATTTCTTTACTTGGTTGATCTGGTCAATTTTTTATTTTTACCTTACCCATTAACAACGCACATTAACTTCTACTCTAAGTTTACTATTGTTATTTTTGCTTATATTTTTTTTGCTCTTTTTTTCCCTACTTAGGATAGTTCCTATCAGTTATCTGCAAATATTGTTATTGAGATGAAACTCATCAATTCATTTTGGAAAAATATTAGGTTTCGCTGGTTATTTTGATGCAACTTTGTACAAGGATGTTCATCTCGGTATTGAACCTAGTACAGCGACTCCGAACATGTTTAGCTGGTATATTTTCCTTTATGCTATAATTTTTACAACTCTAAATTGGTTATCCTCTAGAAGCACAGGGTCTTCTCTTTCACCTCTGATGTCAGGCACTTTACTATCAGGTTTCCTATTTTTTTCCCCTGCGTATTCCCGTCTGTGTGAGTTCAGCTTCTCCATTAGAGGCACATTTTTGGCGATGTTGTGGCTCATCGAAGGTGCCAATGTTTTTTTACAAACTGTTTCTTTTCTCTTGCTATCAATTAAATTAGTTTTTTGTTGGGCTTTATCTTTGTACTGATTTTATTCATTGATAATTTGAAGTTATTTCAGCTGAAATTCTTGGGCTCTTGATTTCCACAGGTGTGGTATGAGTGGTGTGTTACTTCTCCGACAGAGGTGCCTATGCACAATAGTAATGGTCGGTCGTATTGGGTAGGCCTCTGATTTCAGGATATTTATATTTGCATGGAGCGTTTTGAATAGTGCCCGATCAGCCAGGTTACGAAAGAAGGATGAGCTTTGAAGAACACTGTTTGGTTTATTAACTTCAATGTTAGATTGTAGATTTTTTGTAAGAATCTAAATGAAAAATGGTTCATTTTTTATACGAGGTAGGGATCCAATGCTAAAAAACCCCGGTGCCCAAGTTATCGGGACTATCAATGAAGCCATATTTTCACTATCAGATAAATGCCTTTTGTGTCTTGTATCGTTAGGCCTTACAATTTCATAAATTAAAAGCTCCACTTGTATTGAGCTTAACATTTTTTGTCCACTATTGAGTAAGGTAATTTGCATATTTCCATCATTATAATTAAGTGATATAAGTGAGGCCTGCATTCAGAGAACAGAATTGATATAATTCTCGATGGCCATTTTTCAGGAAAAATTTATCAATTATATGAGTTGGAAAAACACAGCTGCTTTAATTGAGGCGCAATCTGTAAATTTCCACGTATCATTGGAAGCATGTTTGCAACCGATGTCAAAGACATAATCCCCGAAAGCAACTAATGATTTTATACCCTACATGGTCAAAATCATTCGTTTCCATCCACCGGATCTAAGGATGTTTGGGTTGGGCTGGGCATTGCCAAAACGTGCTCCATAAATACCCTACATAACATGTGCACAGCCAACACGTAAAGATCATCTACAAAAAGCTTCTTACAGATTTCCTGGACTTTCCACAGCTGACACGGGAAACAATGTAAATGGTTTTGCGGGAGCCTGTGAGAACAGTAGGTTATTATGTAAAAAAATAAGAAATAATATTCAGTTTTAATGTCATAAGTGGTATATATATATATATATATATATAGAAGCTCGTGGTGGGCTGCGTATATTTACAGCCGTTGGATCAAAATCTAGAGCTTGCGCCCCCCCCCCATGGCTGCCCCCCTTCCACCCCACCCCGCTGCTGTGCCTCCCCAGCGCAGCTAAGGAAATACTTGGACGAAGGAGACAACAATTGTTCAAAAATAGACGCTCTAGTAAAAAATATTTCATCCAGGGAAATGATTTTAACACACAAAATCCCAACAACAACTGCGATTGTTAACAAAAAGAGTATCTGTTTCGACGAAGGCAACAACTAAGGCCCAATGATCCACCCAATTACCACACAAAATGGTATCTGCAACCAAACAACAATTTCATGTCAACTTTAATGGAGATGATGAAATGCATTACGATGCAGGAAGAAGATCACTGAATACCAACTCCAGACATTGATATTTGTGTTGATGAACCCATAGCAAGGCCGAGAGATATATCCCGGCAACGGTAGAACATTTCAATTTCCACAACATTGATAGCTTAGTTACAATTTTATACGTAAAGGGTCTGGTCTGTGTTTGTTGCTCTTACCAGCCTGTCCTTCATTGCAAACATTACAGCGCCCGCAAGATTACACTAATAAACGCCATTGGCATTTTCCATGCACTAGATGCTCCCTGCAAATGGTGTCATATTTCATAAACTAAATTCCTTTGCAAATCAAGAACATGAGACCAATGTCCCTTCCTACCTCTATGGCAATAACTAGGTACTCGGAGAGGACTGATAACCATGCAGTAATAATCCCAAGCCAAACAATGGATTCCCATTTCGAAATCTTTGGAACTATATTTTTCGTATAATTAGTATATATTATAAATAAGTTTTAAATATACACTATATATATATATATTTGTCAGTATAGCTCGTCAAGTTTTTTCTGATGTCGAAATTAAAAAGGATAATTAAAGCATAATTAAAGGTTGATTAATTAAAGCATAATAAAAAGGATTTATGTTGTCAAAATTAAATAATTATCATTTTTATTTAAAATAATAATAAATCATAAATTAATAATTTTATATAATTTGAATTCCAAGTTATTAATACATATTATTAATACAGTTTCAAATACACATTACGAATTCGTTATGGTCCTCGACTAATAGTGTTTAGGGAAACTACATATTTGCCATCGCGCGGTCATGACATACAAGTAATATATGGGCATGGATTGATGGCTTATTTAGCCTTGCGGGTGCAACGGATGTCCAAAGTATTTGTGAGTAAAGTTGTCTAATTAAAAAGATGAGTAAAAAAACTTGCCCAACTAAATACTCATCGTTAATCTAATCACATGGAATGAATAAAATTAGGGCATATTACCTTAGGAGTTGAGGGGTGTGTGGTTATACGATGAGTTTTTTGTAAATATATTAAAAAATGATTTTGATTACTATACAAGTTCATACAAGTAGAACCGAGAAAAATAATAATAATTTTTTTCGCATGTTTTTTAAAAGTTAATTGTCCTTGCATTAATTTATCAATACATCGCCTGGATCCCGCATGATCTTAAACAATGCAATGGGGATCATGCAAGGCCGCTAGAGCATGGAAATCAGTAAAATAAATTTATTTGAAGGATGATAAATTGCTAAGTGGAGTCATAAGCCAATTACATACCAAATACGCCCCTCCACCTTCTAAATTGTTATCAAGCAATCATGTTTAAATAATCATATCCAAGGAATAAAATTTGGAAACCCTCTTAGGGTTTACACTACGATTCAAAGAATTAGAAGTTTCAATGGCATGCTTCGATGATTCTCTTCTTAAAAACCCACTAATGCAAGGATAATATTATGAGATCACTCCGTAAGCTCTGTTATCACCCTCTAAAATGCCCATTACAAGTTACAATTTAATAGAGTGAGACAAAAAAAAATGAGAAGAAGAAATGAAAAGAAAGAGAGAGAGAGAGAGAGAGAGTCAACGTGGTGCAATATAATCGTTAAAAACTGCCCTCATATCAAATGAGTCCGGCGAATCAAAGTACTAAATTGAATAAGCCCAAAAACTGCTAGAACAAGAAAAGCACACATTCTACTCATTTTTTTCATGAGTCACGGTGCCAAACATCATCTTTTTCACAAAGCAATATTTAAGTTATAGTTTTGGTGTGTCACACTCTGCATCATACAAGGGTGATAAATTAGCAGGTATAATGTGAAATCTCACAGGGCTTTACAAAACTGCAAATAATTCTGCTTTAAAAGAGCAAGTAAATTAGCACAATGGCAATTTGGGATTGGAACTAGCAAAAATTTCTCTCTCAACACAACTTCTTACCTACAAAAATCCCAAGTTTAACCCAGAGAAGTCTCTGTGATACATTTTTCGGAAGCTTTTTGAGAGGGCTTAACTGTTCTCTTCATACTTGATCAGCAAGAGCTGCCTTCTACTTCATCCATTCCCTCTCTAAAGCAGCACTTCTCATGAATGTGCAAACTCACCTATAGCAACTTCCTTAATGGCATTATTTTGCTTGCTATGTACTTATTGTAATTCTTGCGTCTTGGTTTCTGAAATAACACCTTTCACACCATAATTATCAGAAGAGTTTTCTTCCGTTCCAGCTACCTTCATTGTCGTTTCAATAGAAAAGTCAACAGCAGGCTGTAGATTCTATCCCTTAGAAGTATTATTGAGAAACCTACTGAACTATTTCTCTTTTCTGGATACAGTTCAAGGAAGTATATTCGAGATGCTGAATGAACTGTTTCCAGCATTACCAACAATATCTTTCCACGAGGACTTCTGTACCCAAAGGGCACCTTTCATAGGCTGACAGGCACTTGGCTTTAATTTACCCTGACTTTGATCACTGACAAAAATGTCTGACTTGGCTGCATGACTTAGAGGATTTCCACTCTGCTCAAGTTTAGTTACCACAAAATCTTTCTCTGCAGAACCTGGCTGGTGCAAGCAATCTTCCCAATATGTAGTTGTATTTGCATGATCACTCATCAGCTGGACCTTGGGTTTCTTCCTGGCAGGCTTATTTCTGGCTTCTAAGCTTCTATCCTGTCGAGGCTGCAACAGTGAGGAGCAAGTATCAAAGAAAAGCTACTTATACAGTTCACATCAAGTGACTGATAAGGTTAAAAAGTAAAAATTGAGGTATAAGGTAGATAGTAAGATTGCTTTGTCACACACGGGAAAAAAAAAAGTTCTTTGACGAGAAAGTCTGTAGTAGGATGCTCTCTAATGAAACGAAACTAATAGTAATATCCCAGATACAGTTACAAAGCTAGAAACACTATCTCAATTAATGCAAAATAGAGAGACCAAAACATCAGAGCAAATGAAGACACAACCGTCAAACCTCAACACTTTCCGTTGATAAATCGATGTTGAGGAATATCTAAAGACACATATACAGTTGTTAATTTACTGCAAGAAACTGCCAACGACCATCAACAAACAGCTTAGGGTTCTACAGAAATTCATGACAATGTTGCTAACCTTATTTAAAGAAGGTGTTGTTTCCTTCTCAGAAAGCAAAACTGCATCCACTTTGCTACCATCTCCTACAGTCACGATGTTGATTACAAGATCATCATCCGTTGATTGATCCACTTCGCCATTGTTCAACAAATTATTATCAACCTCATCCATATAACTGTTTTTCTTTATGTCCAAATCATTTTCAAGTTTAGTACATTCATCTCTTCCAAAAAGCTTGTTCATCACAGAATCCATAAGATTCAGTTCTTCCACATTTATCACACCATTTTCAGCATCATTCAATGGACTATTACTTCTCCCTAGCCTAGGCACAGATCCAGAATGTTCTTCACAATCACAACAATGAACTGGCAAGGTAGAAGGCACATCAATTCGCTGAAAACTGTATTTATGTTTGCCTGTTCCACCAAATGGGACTCCTTTCACCTGCATTGCAAGAATTATAAGCCAATTTCATGAAAACTGGTTTCAGATAACAAAAATAATGTTGAAGCTTAAAATGGAAGTAATAATTCATAAAGTACTTAAGTTACAATAAAAGTGTTGAAGGAGATTTTTCATGAGCGATCCATATATGAAAAATTAAAGAATCACAATAACTATTTTAATATATGCATGCTTCACAGATACTCCATCTCCTATCGTCCCAGACAAGAAAATAAAATACTTCAAAAATTAGATAAACCGACCAAACATGATATAAAGAAATATATTACATAAATGCAGCCCAAATAAATTTAAAAGAAAAAAAAGAAAAGGGTAGTTTCTTTCCCTTAATTAAAAAATAGTAGGAATCTTTTATGACAATATGAACGTATGTACAGAAAGTTCACAATTTCCAGGCAATCATAAGAAGTGAAATAAACCTACTTATTCATCTATATTGTTCAGAGGAAAAATAGAAGTAAGCAGCTAAAATTTAATCATGAGAATTATGAATAAAAAGGCCTACACAGAAATAATGAAATTGCACATGGTAGCATATAGAACACCTATCCCATTTCATCTCAGTAAAATAGTAACTCTGCCCAAAGATGGATACAATCATTTTACCTTCCTCAACTTAGGAAAGTATAAATGAAGCTGCATTTGCTCCGAAGATCCTTTCTTAGACCTTTCAAGAAGAGCTTTATGAGCTAATATACCATCCTCGGGAAGGAGGAATCTTCTTTAACAAGGGAAGCATCTTCGTCCCATTCCCGTTTCAAGCGGACAAGGTAATGCTCCTTGGCTTTCTCAATCTTCAATCTTCCACCTTTCCACATGCATCCATTATACTGGAAAAATAGATCATTCAGAAGTACGTCCAGAAACAAATAAAAAATTTGACATAAATTTCAGTGATTATAATGGAACTACCAATTAATACATATATCCCTGTAAATTAAAACTACAGACATTGACTGCAAACATGATACGACATCTTAAAGACGATGTCACAGTGCAGGCAAATTAATATCATTTTATGACCAAAAATAGTTCAAGTGTATTACGAGGACTAGGACAAGCCAATTTTTCAAATGTTAACCTACTTCTACCACTTAAGCGAGCTAATTTCCACAATACCATGTAAATTCCCACATGAATCTAAAAATATCCAGACAGTACAATCATTCAACAAAAAAATATATTCCTTCTTAATATCAAACGGCACACTACTATTTCAACTACTTCCTATCTGACACAAATCAGCTATGCAGTTTAAAAAAATAAAAAATTTCAAAAAATTACACGTACAAGTCAACTAACAACAATCCAATTTCTAGTTCAAACCTAGAAGCAAAGCGAAATATATGGGACTTGCCCATGCTAAAGAGACGAAGGAACAATCTGACCTTGCTAAAGAGCTTGCCCACGGACTTGTCGGAGAATGGAAGGAAATCCAAGTAGGCAAAGCTGCGGCCTTTGGTGCGCACCACCTCGACGCCCCTCACCTCGCCCAGCGACGAGAAGGTACGCTCGAGGTCGGACTCCGTCACGGCCTCGCCCAAGCCTCCGACGAAGATCCGGCAGCTTCGCACCCCTTCTGCTCCTCCTTCCACCGTACCCGCCATCGCCATCGCCATCGCCGTCGCCGGAGAACTCGGCGCCGTCGCCGGAGAACTCGGCGCCGTCCCTGCGGGTATCTATTTCTTTGGACTTTGGGGTTGGATCACTTGGGCTTAGCCACAGCCATAATGGTCCCAAGGTCCAGACCATCGGCCCAACCCACGGTCTAGTGTTTATGCTCGAATTCGACTTAACCAATCGTTTTTTTTTTTGTTATTAAGGATCGTATTAGTAAATTAAGAGCTGTTTAATATTATTAAATTTTAAAATTACAAAATTAAAAAAAATGTAATTAAAAACTGAAAGATGTTATACTTGTTACTAATAAGTTGTTAGGGATACGGGATTTCTTTGGTCGCGTAATGGAAGAAAATGCAAATGAATACGACGAAATAAAAACAAATAAATAATAACCGAGAATAATAATAATAATAAAATAAAAAGATACGATAGCAAATACCAAATAATTCATGTAAATAAATAATACTTATTATAATTTTTTTCCTCGGTCTTCAACTCAATAAGACTGATTCAATAGTTTATTGAATCTTTCATAATCCAAAAGGAAAATCTTTCTCCCTCGCTTGTGTACCACTAAAAAACCCTTTTTGACTCTTTGTAATAACAAATTAAATTATTAATATAAAAGACACAAAAAAATCTCTCTAAACACCGTATAAAAAACCATGTTGGATTTTTGCCCATTACTTAGGCACCGTAGGTTCTAAAAAATCCACTACCCGGGCCTCTTCTTCATTTCTCCTCTCTTATCTCTCTTCCAACAATTGATAGCGAATTGAAGAATTATTTACAAATAACAAATAAAAAGGCTATATGCAAGTAATATAAAAAATAAATAATTTTTTAATGAACTAGATAAAAAGACTTGTGCCAAAATTTATTGTCTTAAACTTAAAAATCTTTTATAATATACTAAATGTGACTTTTAATTATTGTATCTTTTATGATCTTTTTTTTTCACAAAATAGTATTTCTGTTGGGAGTGTTGGTAGTCATCAATTGGTGATTAGGTATGGTATTATTATTACGAGATGTGTCTCCTTATAAAATGCACCATTTTTAGAAATGATACTTATAATTCTTCAAAAAAATTATATTTAAAGGGAAGAACTAATTTTTATAAAAAAAAAAGTCCTGTAAATTTTTTATTTCCCCCAAAATTTTCTTTTTCATTTTAGGAATCACATTTAAATTTATTAATACCTTTTCCCTTCCAATATTTTTTGTATTTTTTAATGTTTATTTTTTTACCCCTTAGGCAATTCTTTTTTGCACTATATGAGATTAATTTTTGAAATATTTTAATAAAACATCCAAACGACTGGGTACAATAGGCGACAATAAATTATTGAAAAAATAGTCAAATCAAATGCATGTAATCAATTTAAATATTTTGACAATGTTTTATTAGAAAATATATGATTTGATTATATTGTTGTAGGGGATAAAAAAATTTAATGTTAATATTTGACTAGATTTTATAAGTTGTAAGTTAATCACTTAGAAAAGGTGGATAAACTCCTTTTAGCAAAAATGGTGAAGGAAACAATTTTGATAGAGTAAATTCTATGTAAATGGATGGTGTGTGTGTATATATATATATATATATATATATATATATATATATATATATATATATATGTGTGTGTGTGTGTGTTACAAATGTTGCCTTTTATTTTTTAGAATAAAGATTATATTGAGGTTGCTTAATAAAGTTGTGAAAAACAATTTTCTTTTTTATTTTTAAATAATGTATCATTTATTATATATTAATACAAGTATTTTTATCATTATAATGGCGTTAAATTTTATTTGGATATTTTTTATACTATTTGATTATATTATATTATTAAAAAAATATTCAAATAACATTTATGGGATTAATAGGCTTATCCCTGATAAGAATGATAATAGTACTTCTAATCAGGTGAATACAATCCCGTCATTGCTCCTTCGGTTTGATGGGATTAATTTCTTAGTGTTTTGCTAGGTCTGGTCTACTTGCCTAATTACACAAGGACGTTTCACAAGACACCGGTCGGGCGGTCATCACTCTCCAATCCATCATTCATATAGTACAAAAAAAACACCTTATCTAGAGATGGGAAAGAACATTTTATTAAAAGATGGACCATACAAATGATGAAAAAATTTGGAAAAGAACAAGACCTTACCTGAAAAAAGATAAACGAAAAAACAAAAGGGAAGGAATATCTCGGGCGCATCCACTCGTCATGAATTTCCCAGCAAACACCATTTTTTGCGTTCCTATACATTTCATGGATCGACTTGAATGCTTATATTTTCGTATTTACCAAAAGAAAAGTACAAGCGACCCCGTTGCACTGTCCATGACATATACATTGTCCGCAAACATGCATTAGACGCTATGTCCAGTAACACATTTACAAAATATTGACTTTCCGTATTCCCCATTAACGTTGACTCCTCGTGAGCGGACATAATCATGTTTTAAAAATCGGGGTGGAATACCAAAAAGTTTTATTTAAAAAAAAGGATGTAAATCAATTAAGGTAATAATTGGTCCATAAATCCACCAATTTGAGCCAAACCATGAGAGGTGTGGGGGGCAGGGCAAGGTAGGGAGGGGGAGGGGCCACGGCAGCAACTAGGGGTGGGTATGATCCGGTGATTAGAGTTAAGCATTGGTGCCTTAGAAAGGCCTTTGGCATGTCTCACAGTAGCGCACGGTAGTGGAGGGATGGCAAGATCTCGAAATGGAGAGGCAACACGACAACCAATGGTGCTTTGGGCGGCACGACAATGGTTGAATTGACTGCCTTCTGTACTGTAGACATTGAACAACAGCAAAAAGATGGGGGATGATTCAATGATGTGTTGGTGGTGATTGGCGGCGCCGATCAATAGTAGTGCAACAGTCAAGGGCGGACATCAACAACGACGCCATCAATAATGTGAATTAGGGCAATGTCTAAGGTTTGGGGGAGGGGAGAGAAGCATATGGAAGGAAAAACAATGGCAATTTTATAAATAAAAGTTGACTTCATTTTGACTTGAGTAAAAAATAATAACTTTCTTATAATAAATTTTAAAAAAAATTTAAAAATAAAGAAAAATCTTATAAAATATAATACATTTCATAATATCACAGTGATATATTCTATAACTAATAACTTACCCAAATTACTTAAAAATTTTGACCAATTTAAAAAACTAATTATTATCTAATTTTTAATAAATTGGTAGAATTTAATAACTCTTTTCTAATTTAATTCAACGTCTTATTTCAATTTTTACATGTAACAAGCCTGTGTTCCTTCCACACACACAAGTATCACAGCAGGGCCCCTAAATCGAAATCGGGATCCTTTGTGGGGAGCTAAGCGCCACTCAGAAAATGACGCGGGGTCATTTCATAAAACCATGGGGTCCATGCCCCCACGTGGGTTTCCAGCTGTCGGCGCCGTTTTGTCTTTCCTAGCGCGGGTGCAGTAAAATATGATGATTATCGTTTCCCTGACCCGATTAAAAGAATTTATATTTTATTAAAAAATCCCTATCACCAATTAACATCTTTATATCCGTCATATTTAATATAAATTATTGAATTATAAAAATAGTTAGATGATAAGTGGACAGATTCCCATATTGGTTGTTGTTGATACTGAGTAATCTTCAAAATATTATATATATATTTTAATTTGAATATCTGACAATCATGTCTGACTTTATCAGTAATAAAAAATATACATTATATTTTGGTATTAAAAAAATAACTTTTAAAATGAATAATATTTCTGTGATTTTAAAATCGACTCATATTTAATATTTACTATGTCTTTTTTAATTTTTAAATGGTATACTTTAACATTTATTTTGTTCACTCACTTCTTGTATTAATAGGTCCAACTTCTACCATTTACACACTTGTACAAAAATCTACTCCTCTGTTACTTCTAAACCAATATAATAAACAAACTGCATATGCAATGTTACTAAGAATGAATCAAATATATGGTCCGGATCTAAGTATTATTATAAACATATATATTAAACTTTTTATTTAATTATGATAATCCATCTATAAAACTTGGTCACTAAACACTTCTACTAAACATATACACGCCCTGTCATCCCTCTAAATTTTAAATCCACGATTTTTGCGTAAATCTACAACCTCCGGAAACTTGCGCCGCTGCCGCCGGCGGTTTAACGGCGGCGTCCGAATATTCGCCGCCGCGTTCTCGGCCGAACCTCCGCCGGAGTACGAGGCGGGCGTGGTATCTTCTCTTTGTTCCTATTCTGAGTTTGAATCTTCTTCTTCATGTTTGATTGGCTAAACTGATCAGCGAGGGGGATCGCGTTGAGCTCGATCGGAGGTGGAGCCGTCTCCGCGGCATTGATTCTGTCCCGCGTCGACCGAGCTCCGGTTGGGCGGATTGCGAGCAGGGGTGGCTCGGGGAGGTGCGTTGCGGGTTGGTTTCGGAATGGTTGTTTGTTGATTGCAGCTTTGCCGATCCGAATATTATCGAAAATTGGCGTTTTCTTTGTTTTGTTGGGAATGTTTGATGATTCTGCTAAATCTGGTCACTATTTGACGGCTGTTGTTGGAATGGGCGACAGTCGAAAGTTCAATTTGTGGTTTGTAGATTGATGTCATTAATCTGGCTTTGAACAAGTTAAATGCTAATATTGATGTTTGTTTGGGAAAAAAATGTTTCTTTTAGGATTTCTTACTTCTTGTTGGCTTTTGTATGAGTCGTTTTCGTTTTCAAAGTTTTCAGCTTTTGGCTTCAAGCTTTATCTAGCCTGCCATTTCACTGAACAGGAAATGCTGAAATGATAGACGATACTAAAAACGGCGGCCAACTTAGGCCCCTTCTACAACCGAAGCTTTTTAGTATGTTGAAGCTTCAAACTTGTTCTGTTTCGACCATGTAATTTTTTTCCTAATGTTCTTCGATTTCCAAAGAATCTGACTTTCGCATTTTTTGATCGGTGATCACACGTGTTTTGGAGTGGATTTTGAAAGTTCATCTGGTCTACTGTGGCTGTGCTGGTAGATTCTCAGGCCTTTGCATTTTCGCAGCTTTATGCGAAGTTGAAAGGACATATTTGCTAGAATCCAAAGATCCCGTGAACTTTCCAAAACTTTACCTTTTTTGTCGAGCTTTTTTGTTTTAAAGAAGAGTTGAATTTGCAGGTTGGACTAGAGCCGAAAAGATTGAATATTAAAAGGGTGGTTCGGGTTGGGATTTGAAAATGACCGTTGCTGTGGCGCTTTGTCTGGAACTGATGAGGCTCTACGCTTGTTCATTGTTTCAGGACATGCTCAACTTTAGTTGATGGTGGAAGCTTTGTGACTAATAGAATATTGGTTGATTGGTTCATGTTGATCGCGGGCAATAGCTCTCTTTCAGACTGGGTTGAACGAAACGTTATTAGGAGCTTGTAGAAGTTGTACGGCAATTGGCTTCAGCTAACTCAGCGTAAATGATAGGCGTTGCAGTTTCCTCGCAGACTGGTATTGACTTGTAAGTATTGGCGATCCCTTTGTTTCGTATAAATAGTCCTACTTGAGCTATATTTTTGTATAGAGTTACCATTTTTTAGAGGATAGTATCATTATAACTCCTTTTTTCTTGTTGTTATTCATTCATTCTTATTAGAAGAGTCTCTCCTCCGAAATGCTTGTACACACCCAAGATGTTCAATGGCATTAACGACCACGTTGATGTTGGAAACACTCCTGTAAGCAATTGTTCTATAAAGTCCGAGGTAGGTCTCTACAATCATCTTCATCACCACCACCACCATCATCTAAATTAACTTATCTCTTGGGTCAACCACAAGCAATCTATTGTTGTTAGTTCAGCACTTTTTAACATCCAAGTCAGTCTTGTGATAATCGTGTTTCATGGCAATCTCACTTGATTGTTTAAATTGACCAGGTGATTGATTTTTCTGAGGAAGTCACAAGCTCGAATGTATGTGGTAGAAGTTACTTGAGTCCTTACAAAATGCAGCTTGAACAAGATGTAAGCTATGTGGTCTTCCCAATTAACTTTATTTATGGAGCTTTAGCCGTGTCACAAATTAAATTAAGCACTCAAAATGTGAAATCGTTAAGTGTTATTTGGTCGCACCTAATGCCACCTACCGACTCTGACCTCGTTTGAAATCGAGATTTTACTTATTCTGTCTCTAGAAACTCAGCTTTAATTAATGACCTCTTCTTTAAGAGTCTTGTGCACATGTTCAAGGTGTTCAGTCTGAGACAACGGTTACATGAGGAAACAGAGTTGCATGTAATACTTGAAAAAGCTGCAGAAAATTCTTTAGGATCACCGCTTGACTATTTGTCTCTTTCAAATGAGGTACTTGTTAACATTTGTTTTTATTTTGTTTACAAAAAACACTCAGTGGCATTTTGTGTTAAGTATTTTACTTTACATGTAGACAGATGTCTAAACACCATCATTATAATTTAAAACCATTGAAGATAAAAAATACTGATCTGCAATTTCACAAAACAAAATACTGATTAATGTTTACGGTGCTACTATTGTAATTTCTGTCCTACTAGGAGTAGTTAATTTTTTTTATCTTCTCACCCAAAGGATCACATATTCTATCTGAACAGGCTCAGGAGCTACTGTCCAATATTACTACCTTGGAGGCTGCAATATCAAGTCTCAAACAGCAGATGGTTTCATTGCAATATCAGATTAGTCAGGAAAGAAATGAACGTAAACTTGCAGAATATCGTTTGAAACAGCAGCCTTCTCAGCTGATTTATCCATGCTCATCAGAATGCAAAATAAGTTTGGTAGCAGAGGCTCCTCGTTTTTCTCATCTTCCGTCATTATGATTCTATTTCCACAGCAAGGTTTACTACGTTCATTTGAGACAATAGTTTTGTCATTTTTAAGTGACACTAAGTGCAATATAGCATGCCTCTGTGTGTGTGAGCACCAGGATTACCTGTGCAGTGTACATGGACGCATTCAAGTGGGGAAGCAGTATGCTCCTGAAAACTTGTATCTGCAATCTGGAAACTGACATTGTACCGAATATTTATTTCAAAATCTTAAGCTTTTAGTTGAAGAGTATTTCTGGACTTTTTTTTCATATAATTCTGTTTCTCGTGTATTATGATTTAGAGAATTATTTTGAAGTACTCTTAAATATTCTTATAGGGGGAAGAAGATTCATCAAAAATCATAATTCTGGAGTCTCAAACAAATGCTCCACTCTTACAGGTTTCTTATTTTTTAAGAATGTAATCCTTTATTATTACGGTGTTCTCATTTTATTCTCTTTGTGTCCATGTAGATGGCATTCTTCTCCTCTATTTTGCAGACATATATCCTCTGGAGCAGCTTTAGGCCCCACTTAGGGGGTTCTCTATCTAAGATGCATTTGTGGATTCCTCTAAATATGTGACCACTGATTTTCAAGTGAATTTAATCATTCTAACCCAACTGTGTAAAAGACTGCAATAAAAATGTCTTCCTCAAAGGGGGCATTTTGTGAACTATGAAAGTAGATCTAATGAGGTTTTGATTTTGAGTAAACTCAAAAGTTGGGCCTCTTTCTAGAGGTTCCCACTTTCATTCAAATTGGTCCCAAATGGTTGAATCTCTTAAGTGAGGCTCAATATAATGCCCTATAGCGGATTCTAATTGTTATTTCTGGATTAAGAAAATCTTTCTTTTCAGATGTCTTTTCACTCTTGATTTTGTTGCTCATTCTTTATAATGTCTAATTGGGCATGATCTGACATAGTTCATTTCCCCTTCAACAGAAAGAAACATCTATCGAGCTTCTTCAGCCAGAATCACTTATTAAGCCTCTAAAAGATATCGCTTTGACTGAATTTTATAATCATCCTAATTTACTGTCAGAAGAGATGGTGCGATGTATGAAAAACATATTTATATCCCTTGCGGATACATCAATTGCGTCATCCAAGTCATCTATATCAGAGAATTTTAGTAGCTCAGCGTCTTCTAGTGGTCATCTTTCAAGTTTGTCTCTGTGGTCATCATCAGAAACCTTAGCAGGTGCATCTTGGGTACGTAGCTCGCAGGTTGACTTGAAATGTGGTAGTGAAGTCCTAGCAACAAAACATGTCTTTGATCCTTATCGAGTTTGTGGAAAATTAAGTTGGGCAGACATTGGCAACTATGGTAATGCAAATGAGGTTTCCTGGATGTCAGTGGGAAAGAAGGAACTTGAGATTGCTGCAGGTGCACTTCGGAAGTTTAGGTATTATCTCTTTGTAATTTTGTCATGTTACCTTTAGTTTAGTGGGCAAATCAATATTTCTCTTGGCATATATTTCCAAGGGGATTCGACAATTGCCCTTTGGCTCTGGTACCATATAAATTTTAGGTGGCATAACCATTTGTCCCAAAAGTTCAATTTATTAGGAAATAGAACCACTTAATATTTACTTAAGTGGTCATTTAATGTGATCTTGAGGAGATGAAATTGTCCAAAGTAATGCTTATCAAAATGTGCAATTACACAAAAACTAGTATTACTAGTGATCATCTTTCATGAAAGTGTAATGATTGATTATTATTATTATGATTATTTATTTATTTATTTTTTTAACAACAGATTTCTGGTTGAGCAGTTGGCAAATGTCAATCCCACACTTTTGAGAAGTGATGAGAAGTTGGCATTCTGGATTAACTTGTACAATGCTCTTATTATGCATGTATGTGTACAAAAAACTCTGAAATCACGTTTTTTGTTTTAAAAAGGAACTGTTGGTATAGTTAGGAATAAATGAATCATGTTTGACAGGCTTACTTGGCATATGGAGTTCCCAGAAGCGATCTAAAACTCTTCTCATTAATGCAAAAGGTTTCTTTATTTGCAGCCTTTTATCTGCTTTGCTGTGGTTCTTTCCTGTTTCCTTTTTTGTTTTCAGAAAAATTCTACTGTGAATAATGTAACCCATGCCCTGTTGATGATGTTTCTTTTCCTTGTACTTCAGGCTGCATATACAGTTGGGGGTCATTCATTAAATGCTGTCACTATTGAGTATGCAATTTTAAAAATGAAGCCACCCCCTCATAGACCTCAAACTGTATGTCATACAAAATATTTGATATGTCAAGATTGCTAGGCAAAATTTTCTTTGTTGTTTCCTTTCTTTTCATACTTTACTAGACAACTTGTTGGAGTTTTTAATACCAATGTGTGAATATAGTTAATGCCTTTACCTTTCCAAATTAGGCTTTGCTTCTTGCCCTACACAAACTGAAGCTATCAGAAGAGCAAAAAAAGTTTGCAGTTGATGCTTTTGAGCCGCTTGTATTATTTGCCCTAAGTTCGGGGATGTACTCTTCTCCTGCGGTAATTGTTCTTACGCATTACTTCCTTCATAATAGTTTGTGTGAAAGTTGGGCTACATCCCAAGCAGATTGCAATTAGCTTTAAATTTGTTTTCTGTTAGTTAATATCCGCAGATCACTTATGGCCCAATATAATTTTTTTCTCTTGAGGCTAAGTTAAAGTTTAAAACTATGAATTGGTGTTGCTTTCATAATTGATTGATGTCTTCTTCTTTAAAACTTTGTTGGCTTAAGTTTTTCTGTTGAATTAAGCCTTGTATGACCCTTGGATTTGTCCTTGATTTCAAATTTGGAGCTTATTTTCTTTTTCAGAAGATTGGTGAATGGTAAGCTGATTGACATTTTGATAATAAGTCTTACTCTTTCCCAACAGAGAATTTTTTGTTTTGTTGAATTTTTAGTGGTTTCATTTCACATCTTAATAATAAAATGGTTCATATCATGCTATAATATTGCAACCGGTCAGATTTTGAATATTACAAAGTCACTGTGGCCCCATGCATTACTAATGTACTTCTTTTGTCATCCTAACTTGTTTAAATGCTTCTATCATTTCCTACTCGTTTAAAGCTAAAACGTGTAGATTAATTATTACACGCAAATACTTAGAATTGAATACTGAAGCATTATTTTTCAGGTTAGGATCTATACTGCAGCAAATGTTCGAGAGGAACTTCAGGAAGCACAAAGGAACTTCATTCGGGCATCTGTTGGTGTAAGTAGTAAGGGGAAGCTACTGGTGCCTAAAATGCTGCACTGCTTTGCAAGAGGCTTTGTAGATGATGCTAGTCTGGCCGTGTGGATTTCTCAGTTCCTGCCTTCTCAACAAGCCATGTTTGTTGAACAATGTATATCTCAGCGTCGGCAAAGTTTCCTTGGTTCACGTAATTGTGGCATTCTTCCATTTGATTCACGTTTCCGATATATCTTCCTTCCAGAAATGCTTTCCTGATATATGATTCCCACACTTGCGGCCTTCAAGTTAGAAGTCGAGGCACATAATTAGTTGGTGTAGCTCGCACCACGTTGGAACTGATGCTAAGAGAAATGAGAAGGCCTCTCTTGCTTCTTAAGCAGGCAGTGAGTGATTTTGACATTCTTTATCTCCATGTTCAATTAGCTTTAAAATTTATTAAAAAAATTATTTCCGGCAAATGAACATGTAACTCTGCCTTTCCGATTGTAAATATTTACTTGGTATTTCTGGAACATATCGTTACTTTTATTCCTAACGTTAGTTGTAGATTGCTGTAAACCTTGTGGAAGTGTACAGAATGGAAATAAATTTTCTACTCTATAAACCTAGTGGAGCTTTTTTTCGTTCATTGTAAGCCTTCAAAATCTTTTCAAGCTTGTTTCTCTTGTCACGATCTTGAATGCATACCTATTAATTTGGTCTTCTATTAATCTGCTCTAATATCAAAGTGTAAGATCTTTATTTTGATTCACCTAAGAACCAAATTGAATAAAAAATATTATGATTAAGTTTAGTCATATTTAAATTAATTAATCTGAAAGAGCCAAATAATAAAATAAATTAAAATTATAATAACTTGATTTAAAGTGTAAACTAATGTGTTTAAATTTTTAAAAGTAATCAATTAAATTAAACATTTATAGTTCTTTTTTACTCATAAACATAATTTTTTATAATAGTTATTATATGTGGGATTTTTACCTACAAACATAATCTAACCACTTTAGAAAATTTCGTTTTATAAATTCTTACATGTGGCCTGTCACTAGCCCAACTCACTTCCTTCTTTTGCCCATCATCGACAACTTAGCCAACGTTTTAAATCCAGCCAATCATCTAACACAAAATAAAAAGGCTTTGATATCATCTATAATGATCCAGCTTAAAGTACAAACTCATAAGCTAAGTTATTTTTTCATAAGTAATTAATTAAGTTAAAGATATATAATTCATTCTCATTTATAAATAGGATTTTACCATAGTAGGTATTATATGCGAGAGTAAGTTGAGAGATCTCACAATCCACCCATTTTAAGAAATTTCGTTCTTAAAATTTTTACACTTGTTGCTAGCCCCGCTAACACGGAACCAATTGCTCTAATACTATTTGGAACGACCCGACCCAAAATAACTTATGGGCTAAATTATTTCTTCAAAAGTGATTAACCAAAGTTAAATAATTATAATGTATTTTTATTCATAAATAGAATATTATCACATTAGGTATTATATATTAAACTAAGTTGAAAGATTTCACAAAAATAACTTATTTGGCATCTCAAAAATAAAAGATATTATTAAATACATTGAAAAAACTTTAAACATAAACAAAAAAATGAAAGAAAAAGATGGTGTGTTGAACACAAGTGTGTATAACATTTATTTGTCCTTCCATCAAAGCCGATCCAACATAATAATGCAAGATCTATATATATAATATGAAAAACGTCACCCAACTCGACTTCTATAATCCCGACGCAAGTGTGGAGGGAAAGCTCGTCCCAAAGAAGAAAGACGATGTTTTTTCTGTCCAGGTATTATAGTTTTTATTCACTATAAGAAATTAACAAGACTTTTATAAATGGCAAATAAATTTGTCACTAAATTTCCAATTTTATCAATGTTTTATATGAATAGAGGAGTTAAAAATAGTATTTATATCTCAACATATGGAAAGAAAAAAATTATAAAAAATTCAATGTAGCAAGTATTAAGATGTAGCAATATGTACCATTCTAGCTCCTTGTGCGTTTTCAACTCTACCAAATTATGTCAGGCTCAATACGCACGCCCACAAGATCTACCACTAACTAGAAAACTACATGAAATTTTACATGATATATTTGAAGTATTTTATAGATTTTGTTGCAACAAATAAAATACATAATAACTATTTGAATATTATTCTTTTTTATGATATATTATGATTGGCAAACACCGGTGCAGGTAACCGAGCTTGTGCGACCGCTTGGAGGTGGGTTGCCGATGCCTACTCCGTCAACATGTTTATGGTAGCATCAGCTGAGAAGGAATCTTTTTGAATCCGATATGATTTTTGGCAAGCATATTTGAACTTATTTGAGTGCTCGACGAGCCTTTGATTTATTATGGATTGAGCAACTCATCCAAAATTTATAGTGTTTGGGTTTTGCTTGTGTTTAGCTCGTGTTCAGCTTACCATGTTTTCGAGCTGAACGTATGTTTATATTTGGCTCATGTTCAACTTATATAGGATCAAAATTTTCTTTTCAACACTATATAAGTTTAACATGATCTCAACAATATTGACGAGCCGAGTCAAGCCAAGTATTTTTTGAGTTTAAATACATTGAGCTCGAATTTCAAGCCAAGCCAAGCTAAGCTGAACACTCCTTAGCTCAAGCTCTATTCATTGTTCAACGAGTTATCCATTACAAGCCGAGTATTTTTTCGAGCACAAAATTAACAAGCACGAATTCAAATCGAATCAAGTCGAACATAAAATTCTTATGAGCAGGTTTGGCTTGTGTCAAGAGGAGGCGAGGCGGGTGGAGAAAACGTTGGTGAAAATATACTGCAACGGGAAGGAGGAGGGGCCAGTGTTTGTGGTGTTCAGTGGATGAGGTTCTTGGTGGGGAAGGTGGAGTTCGGGTGTGGGAGACTGGCATTCGGGTTGTACCATTTCCCTTTGGGAGGGGATTTTGGGTATGTGATGCCAATGTCGAGTGCCAAGGGTGTTGGGCTGCGCTCGGCCCTTTGGGCCCACACTCAAGCTCCGAAACACTGTTGGACCCTTCAGGCCCCCAAAAGGGACTTTAAACAACCAAAGGAAACTTGTAATAGGTGTCACGAGTTTCTCTTAATCTAAAAGCTAGCTCAATGAATAAGGCTTTCCCATTAACCTATATACAAGTTACCAATAACTTCTACGACCGATGTGGGACAAACCCAACAACTCCCTTTCACACATCGGGCGTGGCCCGAAACCATCACTGTCTGACAACTCCCCTTAAATCACACAATACCCACCTGGCAAACTCCCCTCAAATCATCAGGTAGAACCCATGAAAGAAACAACAACAATCGGCATAGGCAAACCCGGTTCAAACTTGGCTCTGATACTACTTGTTAGGCCCTCTTGGGCCCCCACTCAAGCTCCGAAACCACTGTTGGGCCCTTCGGGCCCCCAAAAGGGACTTTAAACAACCAAAGGAAACTCGCAATAGGTGTCACGGGCCTTTCTTAATCCAAAAGCTAGTTCAAGGAATAAAGCTTTCTCATTAGCCTATATATAAGTCATCAACAACCTCTACGACGGATGTAGGACAAACACAACAATTTTTTCTTTTCTTATATATATATATATATATGTTTGTACATATTTATCCGAAAAATATTTATATTTATCCGGTTATGTGGATAATATTTATTCAATTATGTGACAATACTCAAGCCACTTACGTGGATGACTTCCTGCATGTTACAAGAGAATTAGTCATACGGTTTCAAAACTGCCGGAGAAAGAATTGCCAGAGGAAGAGGTAGACATTGTTCTACAGCCGTTAGAGGAAATCTCTCAGTCAGGAGTTATCCCAATTCTATAAAAGCCGGGTGTTATTACTGAAGCAGGGGGCTCAGACGCTAAAGGAAAAGAATTTTGCCAGACAGAAGAAAAGCCGAGGGAGGAGCCCCTCACCGGAGATGCTCCGGTGACCCTCGCCAACACCCAATCGATCACTACCCCTGTCACGGCCATGAATCCTTG
This sequence comes from Piper betle, assembly GCA_033002965.1. NCBI lineage: Eukaryota > Viridiplantae > Streptophyta > Magnoliopsida > Piperales > Piperaceae > Piper > Piper betle. The sequence goes on along the minus strand of JAURVB010002818.1, from coordinate 58,518 downwards.
CCCAAGATCCAAACTTTCCACTTGCCAGAGCCACCGGTGAAGGAGTCGTGTTGCTTTGAAGTGTTGCCGACGTGCTGTCCGTGAGGGAGCCAAAGAAAGGTTCTGTTGTTCGCCAAAGTTTTGCCACTGGGTCATCGCGACGAAGAAGAAAGGTGGAGCTTTGAAGCAGTATCCCTGGAATCGAGATCCTTGCCGCCTTAAAGGTAGAGTCGCTGCCAAGTGCCGTTGCTGCTACCTACAGACGCGAAGCCAAGGAGTCCTCTTGGAGTCACGTTCCTAACTTGCTGCCTTGCTATTAGAGTCCAGCTTCCTCGACTACCACCGTGAAAAGAGAATGAAGTGTTGCTGCTGGAGTACATTGAAGCCTTGCCAGTTGATGTTTGCCCTTGCCAGGAAGTTCTGAGCCGCAAAATATCAGAGCCCACCGGAGCCCTGTCCCATTCCCGCCGACAACGAAGAACAGGATAGCATCTTTGTTTTGCAGGTTCGGCGTCCAATTTTCCGGCGACTTTTCCGGACAACCTCGACCTTATTGTATCAGTACAAGACCATCTGCTTGGAGCTCAGAGTGCCCCTGACACAGCACCCCCAGAATTTCCGCCGGAGACTCCTGCCGTCGCCGGAATTCTGCCAGCAAGCTGCCGATTGGAAAAGGCGGAAAACAGAGCAGCGAAGGTCGGATTTCGCTAATTTTTCTCGACCAGTTCCGGTCGTTCCCGGCCCCGTCGTGAGGTTCAGAGTGAAGGTGGAGAAGTGATCTACAAACCCAAACTGAGATCCGCCGGAGTTCGTCGCTGTAGCCGCCGGAAAAAATCGGGAAGCGAGGAAGTTGTTGGCCGGAAAAGCAGAAAACAGAGCAGCGAAGGTCTGATTTCGCTAATTTTTTCCGACCAACACCGGTCGTTCCCAGTGTCGCCGTGAGGTGAAACGTGAAGACAGAGGAGTGGTCTAGAAACCCAAACTGAGTTTCGCCAAAGATCGTCGCTGTAGCCGCCGAGAAAAATCGGGAAGCGAGGAAGTTGCTGGCCGGAAAAGCAGAAAATAGAGTAGCAAACACCGGATTTCTTGGATTTTTTCTGACCAGCGCCGGTCGTTCCCAGACCTTCCGTTGTGATCAAGTGAAGGTGGAGAAGTGATCTACAAACCCAAGCCGAGAGCCACCGGAGTTCGTCGCTGAGGTCGCCGGAAAAAATCGAGAAGTGACCAGCGTAGCACAAAATTGCAGAAAAGTGTCTAACTTTCCGGCATCCGACCGACCGACCGGAGCCGCCGCTGACCGTCGGAGCACCGCCAAGATCTTCACCATTCTGTGATCTACAGTTCTGGGCAATCTCCGCCACCTTCAGCTGCCGGAAAAGCCGCCGCCGAAGCCACCAAAACCACCATTGCACCGCCGCTGCAGCCGGGTTGTTGGACCCGTTTACTGCTGACCGCATCCGCTTTTGTCGTGTCCGAGACCAAATCCTTCTTCCCAGTCCGCGTCCGCGAAGCCAGACCGTGACCAGTTTTTATTTGTACTGAACCAACCCGAATTGGCCTGGTTCAGTCCATTAACACTCCGAAAATAATTTGAAGGCCTTCCCAACCTCAGATCAAGGCGAAACTTGGTATCCCACCATTTTTGGATGCTCCGGATGCAGTGGTGGGATTATTTTAAAGATTTAAAAAATGAAAAAAGACAAACCATGGCATTGGAGTCAAAGATCTCAGGCGAATTGATTTACAGGCGGCAAAAATTCACTGTTTTGTGTAACTTGTAAAAATCAAAGGAGAAATAGTGGATTGTGAGTACTAATCTCACCGTGGACTGACTTAGGGATTCAAGTTGAACCCTAAGGAACCACGTAAAAAATTTCTTGTGTGTCATTTCATCTGTTTGTAATATTTTCTATTTCCATCGCACTATCTCTTTGCGCGGCAAGGGCGCCTCGGTCCCACCGAACCTTCAAACCCGAATCACACACAAGAACCGATTCGAGGGGGTGAACGATCCCGCGCCCGCACAATATATATATATATATATATATATATATATATATATATATATATAGTTGTATTGTGAGTGAAATAGAACAAAAAGAGTACAACTAAATTGAGTGTATTATTGTGTGCTTCACTGTGAGGTTTTACAATGAGGCTCTCCCTCTCTCTCAGAGGAAGGAGAGCTTTTCCTCATAGTGTACTTACTTTGTCCAATGTGTGTACCGGCTTTGTCCGATGTGTATTCTTAATTGAAGTGTGTTCCAATTAGAGGTTTGAAGTGTTCCTAATTGGAATGTGTTCCAGTTAGAGGTTAAGCATTCCCAATTAGATGTGTATCCCAATTAGAAATTATTGAAGTTACAGATATAGATGGGGTCATTATTGGTGGTGCATGTAGAGAAGAAATAGGAATTATTCGTTGTGAGGAGAAAACATGAGTTTGGGTTCTTCGACAAGACCAACTATAGTTTATTTTTTTATCATTCTCTACCTTTTGTCTATGGTTTGTAATATGGGGTAATTATACCTATTTCATGTTTTTTATTATGGTTTTATTTCAACTTACAAAGTTTCCACTTTAAATTTATGTGTCATCTATCTTTTATCCTGTATTGGTTTGCCTTGTCAAAACACACACAATATGATATTTGGGGATTTTGGTGTTAAAATCCTAACAAAGGGGAACGGGGATTGGGCAGTGTACGTGCACTCGTTGAAGGAGCAGGTTGCGTGGATGTAGTGTTTTCCTACCTCTCACGGCTGAGTATCTTGGACTTGATCAGTAGGTGCAATTGCAAAATAATAAAAACGATGGGAGAGAACAGAAAATGGTTTAGGGAAGGTGACTTGAAGCATTTGGAGCCCATGTACGTGCCGTGCTAGATTAAGTGCACGTCTTCTTTCTTTCGTACAGTGAATTATTAAAAAAATTTAAGAATTTACTTCACTTCAAAATCCGGTGGCCCGGATTTAATTTACCACCCATCGACAAGGCTTTGGCGCTCTTCGGCCGTCCCCGCCGACCACCTCCTCTCGTCCATCCGCCGGCCGCCCGTCCCCGCCGACCGCCCCTCTCACCCATCGCCGCCCCTCTTCGAACCCGCCCCCAGCCGCCGAACCCTCCCCAACCTGCCGCCCCGTCGCCCCCTACCCCCGCCCCACCGTTCTCCCACCCCTCCCCCCACCTTCCCTCGCCTGCCCTCCCAAACCCGCCGCCCTTGCCCCCGCCCCTACCGCCGTGGCGCCGCCCCGGCGCCGCCCCCAGCACCCGCGCCCTGCCTTACATCCCGCCCCCGCCACCCCTCCATCCCCTGTCTCCCCACACCTGCCGCACCCCACCCCTGCCCCCGCCGCCGTCTGCCGCCTGCTGCCCCCCACCGGCCCAGGCCCCCTGCACTCCCCCTCGCCGTCCCCCGGCCCCCGCGCCCTGCCCGCTCCGCCCCTGCGCCCCTCCCTCTCCTCCCCACACGTGCCGCACCCGCCCGCCCCCGCCCCCACAACCGTCTCCCGCCCCCTGGCCCCCACTCCCTTGCCGCCCCCAGGCCCCCTGGCCCCCGCCCGGCCGGCGGCGGGTTAGTCGACGGTGGGATGGCGCCGCGAAACAGAGGGAGGAAGAAACACGGGAGGGTATTTTTGTAATAAAAATTTGACTCGAGTCGGGATCGAGTCAAGTTTTTATTAGGAAATAAATTTTAAAAAGAATAAAATAATTTTATTAAAAAAATTGACTCGATCCTGACTTGAGTCAAGTTAATATTATGAAATAAATTTGAAAAAATATAAAATAATTTCATAAAAAAACTTGACTAGATCTCGACTCGAGTCAAGTTAATATTATAAAATAAATTTTAAAAAATAAAATAATTTCGTTAAAAAAATTGACTCGATCCTAACTCGAGTCAAGTTAATATTATGAAATAAATTTTTAAAAAATAAAATAATTTCATAAAAAAATTTGACTCGATCTCGACCGGAGTCAAATTAATATTATTGAATAAATTTTTAAAAAATAATTTCGTAATAAAAACTTGACTCGAGTCGGGATTGAGTCAATAATATGAAATAAATTTAAAAAATATAAAATAATTTTGTAATAAAAACCTGACTCGATCATATGCGGGACCGAGTCAAGTTTTTATTACAAAATAACTTTATTACAGAATAAATTTTTATTACAAAATAAATTTTAAAAAAAAGTAAAATAATTCCATAATAAATTATTTTAACTCGTGTCAGGATCGAATAAATTGTAATATTAACTTAAGTCGGGATCGGGTTAAGTTTTTATTATGAAATTATTTTAATTTTTTAAATTTATTTTGTAATATTAACTCGAGTCCGATTGAGTAAAATTTTTATTACTAAAATACTCTCCCCTGTTTCTTCCTCATTTGTTTTGGCGCGTCACCCCCCTGCCAGAGACCTTGCTGCCGGCAGCCCGCTGGCCAACAATGTCGCCGCTTCGGGGCTGGATGGGCCTGCTGGGAAATGTGCGCCTGGTCTCGTGTGGGACCGAATAAAGTTTTTATTACAAAATTATGTTACTTTTTTAAATTTATTTCGTAATATTGACTCGATCTTGTGCAGGATCGAGTCAAGTTTTATTACAAAATTATTTTATTTTAATTTTTAATTTATTTCGTAATATTGACTCGATCCAATGTGAGATCGAGTCAAGTTTTTATTATAAAAAAATTTATTTTTTTAATTTATTTCGTAATATTAACTCGAGTCTGGACCGAATAAAATTTTTATTACGATTCTACCCTCCCCGGTCCCCCGCTCTCTCTTGCCGCACCACCCCACTGCCGGCGACCTCGCCGCCGGCCACCCGCGGGGGTGGGGGGTGAGGATTTGGGGGAATGGCGAGGGTGGGGCGGCGGTCTCGAGCTGGGGGCAGGGGTCGAGGCGGGGCAAGGGGCGGCCGGCGGGACGAGGGCATGCGGGCGGCTGGCAGGCGGGGGGCTGGGGGCAGGGGAGGCCGGCGGGGCGAGGGCAGGGGCGGCCTGCGAACGGGGGCCGGGGGCGGTCGGCGGAGTGGGCTTTGTGGGTGTGTGGGGGCGGGCAAGATTGATTGTGGACCGTTGGATTACATCCATGATGCGCTGTCAAAATAGGGCAGCGCACTGTAGCACGGCCATGTATATATATTAATCTCCTCAACTTTGGCCCATTGGTTGAGGTAGGCCAGGTGAACCAGCAAGTTTGGCTTGAAAAGCTAAAGCTCGGTTGGTGACTTGGGTGAGCTTGAGTTCAGACAAGGTTGCAGTTGAGCCTACGAGCCTAACTGAGCCTATAAAAGTCGGCTCATTAACTGAACCTGCTCTGTTAGTATTATAGCTCAGGTTTGGCTTGGCTCAACTTGAATAGGGCTCAATCTAAAAAAAGGGGAAATTGAATTATTTAGCCAGTTATTATTCTTTTGTTTTTGAACTTAATCTGTACACAATCTCGGATTCTCAAGGCCAATAACCCTAGCCCTTGTCTTCCTCCTCCAACTTCCATGCATGCCCAGTCCCAATTCTTCTCCCCCACCCTCCCATTTCAGCAGTGTAGCGCCCCGGCACTCATTTCTGTCGCCCATGCATCTAGTTTAGGCGCTCCAACTCCAAGACATAAACAATCAACTCTTCTATCTCTGAAATATTGATCGAAGGTCGGTACTGTGACTTAAATTTAGCAAGATTGAGTTTGTTCTTTGGCTTGTTCCTCTTGCCATGATCTTGAATGGATACCTACTAATCTGGTTTTCTATTTAGTCACACAAGCATGCATCAGTACTTTCTTAAATTTGAGATTCAGTATGCGACAGCTTACTAATTGTGAAAGAGATTGAAGACTTGTAGCCAGCCTTTAGATTCTTATATGAACATGCGACCATGGCCTAATACTCTTCTGGTTTTGATCAGCTCTTGTGTCTTCATCATAGAGAGTGAGATAGCTCACAATAACTTACTTTTTTTCTTTTTGATAGACTCACAATACACAAACTTTCAGTTTCATTTGGTTGAAGCTAAATAGCAAAAATAAAATAGCTGGGATGGACTTTACGGGCAGTTTATATTTTGACCGTGTTACGAATGCTTGCGGTAGCTCTGAACTTTTATTACAGCTAAAGTAGAATGTCATAACCGATAGAAAAAAGATGAAGCTACATGCTAAATATGAACACAACGCATGCCATTTATGATTAGACTTGGTGAATAATCTTACTTAACTGATGCTCTGATTTCTACTAGTGTAAGTATGACCACTATGCATGCATGCCATTTATAATTAGCCATAGTGAATAATCTACATTTTCACTAACTACTAGTTTAAGCAGTTTCTGGTAGGGAAGTAGTTACCAACTAACATGGCACGTACATTTTTTATCCGATGCCTCAGCAGATATAACATAACTATTTTTGTTAGCTAGGAAGAAAAATTTAGAATCAAATTTTCAATATATGTAGAACCTCGTTTTCGTTATATATTCAACGTACATGCTCTGAATTTTATCTATAAATTTCCACTCTTCGACGTCCACTCCAAACGTCCCACTTTCTTTCCAGATCTGTCGTCCTCTCCCTTCTACAAACACAACGGCCATCGGTAATGCTCATGCGACCAGCAACAAGAGTGAAGTTGTGGCAACAGGGCTGACATTACAGGAACACTGGCTGCCATTATCCAACCTTGATTGAACACTCCCACCCATAAATATTAGCATATTCTTCTGATATAAAAACCCAAATCAAACATGAACAACCTCCACTTCCCTTCCATGGTTGGGATTCTCAAGTAGTCGCTTACCCAAGCAAGCATCTCCGATTGGCTCGATCACGACTCAAACAAAATCGATGGGAGAGGAAGAAAACGTCTCCCTCAGTTTGGAGCGTGAGGGCATCTAACAGTGTGAGGATTATTTTTTGGTCGAAGATTTTTCCCTACTTGCATAGAATGGATAATATAACTTCTAATGTTAATATTACAAGCTAAACTAAAGTTGTTGTCTACAGGCCTCACACATGAACCTTTCAAAAGTATTGCACAACAGTTACATTCAAATGAGCAAATTTACAATTATCACGCTTACTAATAGATTATGAGTGCTCAGAATAACGAAATCATTTGTCGATAAGCATGTTCAAGTCAACATATCTTATATGTAACTGTCAATTAGGGATTTTCTCATCTCACCAATTATGGCACTGGGCTGAGCTTCCCTCAGCTTAAAAACACTCTCGATGACAGAGAGCTCGGTTGCAGTGGTGTCGGATCCACAAAATGCCGTCCAGTCGTTAACAGTCATACCAGCTGCAATGACTTCACTGCCTCTGTTTACAGTACCAGCGACAAGGGGAACTTGAAGAAGTGTCGAAAGCTCATCTAGGTCTTGGACCGAGGTATGTGGATGAACCTGCATCATTCATAGACTTTGTGAAGAAAGCTCAACAAGAAGTCAAAGGATACTTGAATTAACAATGCACGTCAGTTTCTTACCAGTCCACCTCTGTTAGAGAAGATGCAATAACTACCCACAAGAATGTTGCCAGCAATAGTTTGTCTGAATACTTCAACTCCAAGAATATCAGCAATCAACTCTTCTGTCTCCTTTAGCCAATGAAAGAACAGGTTATTTCCACAAAATGGCAGAAAATAGAGTAACTGGACATGCTAAATCAACAAAAATTAAGTCCATTAATATCTGGAATCTGTGGCATATTCTCAAACATATAATTCAAAGAAACAATTGCTGCAACCAAACCAGTTGTGGACAGAAGAAACTATTGCAAGTTAGCTGGAAGGCACTAGCAAAACTATGTTATTCACTCAAAAAGTTGATACCCTATCGAGATCTGTATGTGTGAGAGCAACGTGATCATTGCAAGCTATACAATTTCCCAAAGCTGATAGTCTTTCATCAATCCGCTGAACGATCACTTGATCAGGTAAGCTGTTTCTTAAATGCTGAAGCTCTAAGAAAAACAAGATAGAAACACACTCAGCAATTTAAAGAAAAAAAGAGCACACATGTGAGGTAGATTAAACAAATGGCAAAATATGATAAACATATATAAACTCTTATTGATAAAAGTGAAACTAAAAGTCGTGCTCTAATAAAAAATAGGAGATTCAACCAATCAAAATGCAACAAAAATAATATATTACATTATTATAATCTATTTCTTCATTAAATTAGAGTTTATCTACTAAATTGAATTCTATCTCTAACACAAGCCACACATGGCATGGCATCAATGCCCAGTTGGTACAAAATGAAAAAGGGTAAAATGACTCACACAATAAATAATGCAAACACAAACTAGAACAATTGAATGACTGAGAAGAGCTAGACATCATATTCAAATTAGACAGGTTAAGATAACCATTAAGACCAATTACATGGAACCATTCCCAAATTTGACACACTGTTAATAAGAATTTCAATTGACTCAAGTAATAACCAGAGTGACACCATTTGTTAAAAACACAGGATGTAGCTGTCCTACGAGAAAGATGAAAGCATAGAAATTAGCTAAAACCTTGATCTGTGGTAGTATGTGGCACAAGTAGACCATTCTTGTTCCCTGCCATAGACAGAGCTAATTATGAGCACTATTCTCTCATGTATACAGACATTAGACCATACAATAAAGTACTTTTTAAATATATTTGATGAAAGGAAGAAAACTGACCCGCACATAATCGTCCAATAATTCTGGTTCCACCAATGGAAGTCTTGACAACAGGTATGGCATCAGCCAACTCCGATTCAAATACACTTAAATAAATACATAAATAAATAAGTAAACAATCATTTTACATAATAGTCTAAACTAAACAAGGAAAAACAAATCGATACATGAACTAACCTGTAGAAATTCTCAGAACCACCGATTGCTACCAAGCAATATGCATTAGTCAACTTAGAAAATACTCCAACTTCACAAGAGTTCTCAAACTGCAGCCCTACAAGTATATAAATCAACGTTATGTGGCTATGAGAAAAATAAAATAGAAGGAAAGTTGACATAAGATAAAAATATATGTTCATATAAACAGTGAATAGCTTTCATTAATCTGAAAGAAGTGTTACTCGTGAAATACACAATGTAAATCACAAGTTCACACACACACACACCCAAAAAAAACAAAAAAAAATTTACAAATAACAAGAATAAACACTTACGAGTTGCCATTGAATATTGAGCTTTGTGACAAAAACACACTTGCAACTACTTACTGCACCAAAAAGCAAAAACAAATAAACTTTGGGCAAGCAATTAGTATAGCTTTGATGTAGCACAAATACATAGGCTCTGCTAGTACACAAATTAGCAAACTATAACGACCCACCTTAGCCGAACAAGGGTTACCTAAAAATACGAAGGATATAAATATAAAAATGTCAAGCACATGCATCATAACATGGCAAATATCTCTAAGAATTTATTAATCATAAAATCAATCATGCTATATTAAATATAGCATGCAACAATAACAAAAGATAAACTAACTATGCAAGCGCAAAGTCTCACAGCCTTCACAATTATAACTCAAATAATATAAAGAAGAAGTCCAATTTTTATTCATTTCTTCCAACCTGAGTTGGTAAAGGAACCACCAACCACACCCTTAACCATCAATCTGAAGCTGCTCAAACCGCGTTAGTGATAAAATCACTAAGTTACATAATTACATGAAACAAGTCAATAATATAAAGAAGAAGTCCAATTTTTATTCATTTCTTCCAACCTGAGTTGGTAAAGGAACCACCAACCACACCCTTAACCATCAGTCTGAAGGTGCTCAAACCGCGTTAGTGATAAAATCCCTAAGTTACATAATTACATGAAACAAGTCAATATATTGGGACAAACTTCATGGTTGCGGATCCGCTTACTAAAAATTTACTACCCAAGGTATTTCATAAGCATGCTGCTCATCTAGGTGTTATATTATTTGATGATATGTTACTTCAGTAAGAGTTTGTTTTGTTTGTTTTTTCTTTATTTTGGTGATCTCATAAAGTTGGACAAGTTGAAAATAGGCATGTTTAGATCAAATTACATATAATTTTCGTGCTAGAAATCCACACTTGATCTATATCATTTAATTATGTTGATGTATGTGACCATTCAAACTTAATTTAAATGATACATTGTATGAGACATTATATTTAATCAATTATTATATTATTTCCAAATAAACCTCTTGTCTTAATTTAGGAACGTTAATCCTAATCTACATAGCCTAAAATCAAGAAGAGAAATATTTATTGGTTAATTAATAACAAACTTTAGATTAGTTACATCCAACAAGTATTATAATATCATTACCAACTTACTATAATGTACTTGACCGGATACGTAAAAAAATACAAACCAAACCATACAAATTGTTGATTTATTTTTAATTTTCAACATGCATGAAGATCTAGAGGTTAATAAACCAAAATAATGGCAAGTAATAATTAATTACATTATAATTAGATATTACCAATTTATCAAATATAAATGTAATAAATAAAATGAAATTACCGTAGTCAATATTCAATATAATACCAATATTAATTTATATACAACACGAATCATGAATTAACACCTCTAACCGATGCCCCAACGCCACTTGATGAAGCTATACAAAAAATAATTAATAACACTATGTAGATAAAGAGTGTATACTCACAACGAACTCAACTAATAATTAAATTTCAAAAAGGACAAGACCAATGATATACAACCTGATGAAGAAACAAACAAGGAGACAGAGATATCCAAATAATGTTACCTGATTGGACATCTCCCAATTCATTTAATAAATCTATGAATGAAAAAATAATCAAATTCTTAATATAATTGTGCTTTCCAATTAAATACTTCCAAAAAAACTAATCAAATCCTAATCTAATTTCAATTGAGTTTTTTTTCTTTTCTTTTATTTTTTTAAAAATAGTTTTGAGAAAGTTACTATTCTAACGTTGGAAATCTTATATATTGCACAGCTAGAACTTTTATATAGTGTTAAACATACAAGATATAAGCTATACTCTGCAAAAACCAAGGTATACAAAAAATAAATATGTAAGTGAATTCATAACTCCTTTCTCTCTTTTGTCTTCCCCTCTCCTCCTCTCACCACTCTTATTCTAACCCAAAAACAGCGAAGAAGCTCCTCTTCACCCCTACCCCATCCCAGCAGGAGTTGAATCAGGAATAACAACACCAAATCACATTATATTCAACGCTGGCATGAAACCGAAGAAAGCAAACGCACAGATAACCAAAAGCCTCAAAATCCGCTAATCCAATCAACTCTCACCGTATACACAGAACAACAGGCAACAATCAGTAATCATGCGGCTTTCACGATAAGGAAACACAGAAATGACCCAAAAAGAGGTAAATAGGGAAGAGGAAGTACCTCAAGGCGCGAATGCGAGGCGGCGGCGGCGGCGGCGAAGAAGGAGATCGGCCGCGGCGGCGGATTTGAAGAGGGAAGAAGATGGAGGCGAAGATAAGCGATGGATGAGCTTTTGGGCTTTTTGGGGCTTGGATCGAATTTGCAAGCCCAGTAAAGGCTATTTTGATGGGTTTCGCTAAAAGAAGCCCATTCTTGAAAATATAATGGGCTCAGGATAAACAGAGCGAATTAATGTGACTTCGCCACGTAATTTTTTTTAAAAAATTAATAATATGGATTATTACGTTTCATCCGCTGGGGAAATATTTTTAAGGAATAATAAAAAAGGGATTTTGTGAATTAAGGATGTAGTTTGTATAAATTTTTCTTTTTTAAAAAAAAAGTTTGTACGAGGCTTCTATTAGTTTTTTTTGGGCTTCCATTAGATTGATAATAGTCCCAATAGCTTACCCGTCTTTCGTTTCATCCCACAAAAAATGGACCAAAAAACACCTCTCTCAAATATTAACGTGCGAGGAGGATCCAGCAAAAATGGCCATCAAGAATCATTATCCCTACTTTAGAACTATATATATATCGGGCCATGTTAGTATCAAATAACAATCCCCTCTGATTCACAAACAATACACAACTTGTGTGCATACATACGCATACATTGTTAGGGTACGATTATTTTAGCACAACGTAACAAACAAATATAAAGTGGTTACAGCCAACTACAGCCAAAAGTTCCAAAAATGCAATGCATCACCTCGTCAGTGCTCTAGCTCCGACGGAAGATAAAGTGCTGCTTCAACATAAGCAAGAAGACTGGCTTCAACAATCATCAAAAAACATATTGCTATGCACAACATGCATATTTGCTCTCTGGACAGTGTAGTTGGCAATCCCCCCACTTCTACCTGTGCATCTTTCATAGGATCCACTACATGGACATGCATGCATTGTAAAACATGGCAAACTGAGAAATTAAGCCGAACACAATTCTTCTCTGCCAACTCTTTCTCATAGACGATGATGTAGAACTATGAAAATGAGATACATAATTTTCGTCAATAATCTTAATCAAGAGAAGATGCATAGTGATTGACAAAGAAGACAATCAGAGGTACTATTCAGCCCTAAGCAGGTCTTCATGTATGTACAGAGAACAGCCACTGAGATAAACTGGATTACTACAGTGTGAGCGCACCGGGTGGGCAATATACACAAGTATTGAATAGAGTAGCTTTGTGTCACCTGCTATCGGTGGTGGTAAAATTCCGGCTGATGAAGCTACTTCAAATGGCAGATTCTTCGTCATGGCCACCTGAGCTTTTCCTTTCTTAGCCAGCTTGCTATACTGTTTCAAGAACAGATATAACAGAAGTAACCAAGAATAGGGGGTAAAGAATGTGAATCAATCAAGAATAGAACAGAGAAGAACAGAGAAGGATAGAGAAGAATAGACACAAGCAAGAGGATTGAAAGAAGAAAGAATTTATCATTCCACTCATGAAAAAAACCATACATTCCCTCTTCCTCCCTTTTGTATTTTTTCTTCCTACACTAGTATGAAATTCAAATTCAAATTCAAACTCAAATTCCTTTCCATACTTTTTTTTCATTTTCTTTTGATCTAAATCTGTTTGAAGAAAAAAACTGCTAATACTTATGAAATTACAACATTTTCATTGCCCTTGTAACCGATTTAACTGTCATTCTGTTAACATAGCCCCCTCCTCTTCTATTTCCTTGTCCTCAAGGAAATAAGAAGGGTAAGTAGCTCTCATTTTGTATCCTAACTCCCGAGTCGCTTGTCCAGAAGAACCTCCAAGCCACCAAGCCACTGAACTAACAATTGTCTCTAGCCTTTGAAAATTCTTGTTTTGAGTAAAGACATGGGAAACTCAATATAAGCCCCATTCTGAGCAAATTTCGAAAGAAGGGCAGCCTCGACTTGTTCAGAATGACCCAAAGCTGGTTTCAAAACTGAAACATGAAAGACACTATCAATCCGAGCTTCCTTTGGTATCTGCAATTCATAAGCAACCTCCCCAATATGACGCACTACAGTAAAAGGACCAGCACACTTTGGAGAGAACTTGCGTGATGATCTGGCCAATACTAAATGTTTTCTGTAAGGTCTGAGTTTCACATAAATCTGATCACCATTTTCAAAAGTGAGTTCACGTCTCCGATGATCAAAATTCAATTTCGTGTGATCTTGGGCTTGCTCTAAATGGAACATAATTTCAGATAACATAGCCTCTTGATCAATTAAAAGTTGATCAACCTCATCTGTTGCTGTCCCTGGGACATAATGAAGCAATGGAGGTCTTGCCCATAAAGAACTCGATATGGTGGTTGGTGCGTTTGTAAGACCAAAGGGACTCGAAACTCATATTGTCCCGAATGAGTTTGGAAGGCTGTCTTGAATTCATCCTCTGGGTGCATCCTCACTTGATGATATCCGGCCTTCAAATCCAGTTTATTAAAAACAACACCATTTAGTTCATCTAGAAGCTCCTCAATCAGTGGAATGGGGAATTTGTGTTTAATAGTTGCATCATTCAATTTCCTGTAATCTACACAAAACCGCCGTGTTCTATCACTTTTTTTAACCAACAGAACAGGTTCTGAGAATGAACTGTTACACTCTTGAATAATTCCATGAATCATCATTTCAGCTGCTTGCTTCTCAATTTCTGTTTTCTGGTAATGAGGATAGCGGTAAGGTTTTGACTTATTCAAGAGAACAGTTCATTCTATAATATCAAACCTTAATATCATTACCAACTTATTATAATGTACTTACCGGATACGTAAAAAAATACAAACCAAACCATACAAATTATTGATTTATTTTTAATTTTCAACATACATGAAGATCTAGAGGTCAATAAACCAAAATAATGGTAAGTAATAATTAATTACATTATAATTAGATATTACTAATTTATCAAATATAAATGTAATAAATAAAATGAAATTACCGGAGTCAATATTCAATATAATACTAATATTAATTTATTTACAACACGAATCATGAATTAACACCTCTAACCGATGCCCCAATGCCACAAGTATGAAATTGATGAAGATATACAAAAAATAATTAATAACACTACGTAGATAAAGAGTGTATACTCGAACTGAAACCGTTAAAAAAGAAAACATTAAATCTTTAAAAAAAATGAACTCAACTAATAATTAAATTTCAAAAAGGACAAGACCAATGATATACAACTTGATGAAGAAACAAACAAGGAGAAAAAACACAAAGCCACAAAGCCAATTAGCAACCTAGACAGAGATATCCAAATAATGTTACCTGATTGGACATCTCCCAATTTGTTTAATAAATCTATGAATGGAAAACTAATCAAATTCTTAATAGAAATGTGTTTTCCAATTAAATACTTAAAAAAACTAATCAAATCCTAATCTAATCTCAATTGAGTTTTTTCTTTTTCTTTTTATTTTTTTAAAAGATAGAGGTTTGCTACTAATTAATAACAAACCTTTGATTAGTTACATCTAACAAGTACTATAATATCATTACCAACTTACTATAATGTACTTGACCGGATACATAAAAAAATACAAACCAAACTATACAAATTGTTGATTTATTTTTAATTTTCAACATGCATGAAGATCTAGAGGTCAATAAACCAAAATAATGGCAAGTAATAATTAATTACATTATAATTAGATATTACCAATTTATCAAATATAAATGTAATAAATAAAATAAAATTACCATAGTCAATATTCAATATAATACCAATATTAATTTATATACAACACGAATCATGAATTAACACCTCTAACCGATGCCCCAACGCCACAAGTTTGAAATTGATGAAGCTATACAAAAAATAATTAATAAAATCTGATCACAATTTTCAAAAGTGAGTTCACGTCTCCGATGATCAAAATTCAATTTTGTGTGATCTTGGGCTTGCTCTAAATGGAACATAATTTCAGATAACATAGCCTCTTGATCAATTAAAAGTTGATCAACCTCCTTATCTGTTGCTGTCCCTAGGACATAATGAAGCAATGGAGGGTCTTGCCCATACAAAATTCGATATGGTGAGGTGCGTAAAGAAGAATGCAACGAAGTATTAGGTGCGTAAAGAAGAATGCAACGAAGTATTATAGCAGTAAGATATCCAAGGCAACCATTTGCACCATGTTTTTGGTGAGTCTCTCGAAAGACATCTCAAATACATCTCCAAACTTCGATTAACAGCTTCAGATTTTCTGTCTGTTTGGGGATGATAGGCAGAGTTTATAAGCGAAAGAGTTCTTGCCAGAATTTCAACAGGAAGGCAGCATTTCGATCTGACACAATTGATCAAGGTAAACCATATAATTTGTAAATGTTTTTAAAGAAAACCTTTGCAACCATGGAAGCTGTGCTCAGATGGACCAGCAGTAGAAAATGAGCAAATATACTTTGGTCTGTCCACCACCACAAAAACAACTGTTTTCCCTTCGGATTTGGTGAGCCCTTCCACAAAATCCATAGCTATGTCTTGCCATACCAAGGAAGGTATATCGGATTTGGTAAGTCCTTACACAAAATCCATAGCTATGTCTTGCCATACCAAGGAACGTATAGGTAGAAGGGATGACAAACTAGTAGTGTTGGGCCCTTTGGGCCCTCAAAAGGGACTACTTAAAACATGTTTCAGCGGTAGAAAATGAGCAAATATACTTGGTCTGTCCACCGCCACAAAAACAACGGTTTTCCCTTCGGATTTGGTAAGCCCTTCCACAAAATCCATATCTATGTTTTGCCATACCAAGGAAGGTATATCGGATTTGGTAAGTCCTTCCACAAAATCCACGGCTGTCTTGCCATACCAAGGGAGGTATAGGTAGAAGGGATGACAAACTAGTAGTGTTGGGCCCTTTGGGCCCTCAAAAGGGACTACTTAAAATAGGTCTCACTGGCCTTTTTAATCCAAAAATTAGCTTAAAGAATAAGGTTTTTCCATTAGCCTATATACAAGTCACCTTGTTACCTCCATGAGATAAACCCAACAATTCTCCCCCTCACACATCTTACCACCCGAATCATCTCTCCCTCACCACATGCTAAGCCCCCTCACACATCTTACCACCCGAATCATCTCTCCCTCACCACATGCTAAGTCCACGTATTATAGTAAAGTTCCAGG
The DNA here is from genome assembly GCA_033002965.1 of Piper betle. Classification (NCBI taxonomy): domain Eukaryota; kingdom Viridiplantae; phylum Streptophyta; class Magnoliopsida; order Piperales; family Piperaceae; genus Piper; species Piper betle. The sequence continues at coordinate 41,953 of JAURVB010002818.1, read as the reverse complement.
AAACTCCATTTCGGGCTAGCCCCAAAAGGCTCTTATACCACTGTTGGGGTTGAAATAGGTTTTACGGGCTCTCTTAATCTAAAATCTAACTTAATGAATAAGGTTTTCCTATTAGCCTATATACAAGTCACCAGTCATCTCCAAACATGATATGGGATAAACCCAACAAGTAGGAGCCAAGGTTTCTGATTTATGTTTTTGGTAAATCTCACATCATCTGATAAAACTCTTAACAAAAGAACTTAAACCTTTCTAGTAAAAAACGTGGCTTATTCTGTTAACTGTTTTATCGAAACCCTCGTGACTCCCACTACGCATTTCTTTGACAATGATTGGAATCAGAGAAGAGGAAGCATCTAAATACAGCTTGTCCTTGAAATATATCAAACCATCCTTAACAGACCAGTTTCTTTGAAGATTTGTTGTATGCTTGGACTGCTTTTATAGTGCTCCCTTAATGGCGCTAACCAAGTAGGTAGGACTACTGACATTGGCATTAAAAAAGAGTAGGAAGTACTCGATTTCACATCTTGAAAGTCCTCCATTGACCGGGAAAGAGCATCCGCAGCTTTATTTTCCTTGCCTTTCTTGTAAACAATAGAAAAATTGAAGGCCGTGAGTTTAACCAGCCACTTATGCTGCTGAGAAGTGGAAATATTTTGCTCTCACAGATGCTTAAGGCTTTCAGATCTGTAAAGACCTAAAAATGAGCCCCCAATAAATAGTGTTTCCACTTATTGACTGCAAGGATCAGAGCTAGTAACTCTCTTTTATAAGTCAACAGAAATCGGAATTTTCCTGATAATGCTTTGCTAAAAAATGCAATTGGATGTCCTAACTGTAACAATACTGCACCAATGCTAGACCCCGAAGCTCACACCACTGCAAATGGGAGATTGAATCTGGCAGTTAAAAAATTGGGGAGATGACAAAGCCTGATTAAGTTGTTGGAAAGATTGCTTAGCTAACTCATTCCAAACAAAAGAATTCTTTTCAACAACATAGTCAAGGGTTGAGCAAGCTTTCCAAAGTGCTGGACAAATCTGTGACAATAACCAGCCAGTCCTAAAAAGCCTCACAAAGCTCTCAACGTACATGGACGAGGCCAACTCACAATGGATTTGATCTCGTCAGCATCATCTTAACTTTTCCATTGCAAATAATATGCCCTAAATAATGAACCTTCTTCTGCGCAAACTGGAACTTCGCCCGCTTCAAAAAGAGATTATGTTGCTTTAAAATCTTGAAAACAATCTCAACTTGATGTAGATGACCTTCCCACTTGGAACTGTAAATCAAAATGTTGTCAAAGAATGAACTTGTGTAGATGATCTCTGAATTTGTTGTTCATGAGGGACTGAAAGGTGGTTGGTGCGTTTGTAAGACCAAAGGGACTCGAAACTCATATTGTCCCGAATGAGTTTGGAAGGCTGTCTTGAATTCATCCTCTGGGTGCATCCTCACTTGATGATACCCTGCCTTCAAATCCAGTTTATTAAAAACAACACCATTTAGTTCATCTAGAAGCTCCTCAATCAGTGGAATGGGGAATTTGTGTTTAATAGTTGCATCATTCAATTTCCTGTAATCTACACAAAACCGCCATGTTCTATCACTCTTTTTAACCAACAGAACAGGTTCTGAGAATGAACTGTTACTCTCTTGAATAATTCCTTGAATCATCATTTCAGCTGCTTGCTTCTCAATTCTGTTTTCTGGTAATGAGGATAGCGGTAAGGTTTTGACTTATTCAAGTGATGACCTTCTATTAGCGGAATTCTGTGATCACAAAATCGAGCAGGAGGAAAACCTTTTGGTTCTTGAAACACTGCTGCATACTTGTCTAATAAGGTCTGTAATTCAATTACCTGCTGATCCTCCTTGTCCTCCACCAAATAGGGTTCTCTAGGATGACATTGTGACATAGCCACCACTTTAACTTGATCCCAGGATTGTCTCAATTGTTTTCCTAATATCATAGCAGTTTTTGCCGACAGCAACCCTTGGAGAATGATTTTTGTGGATCCTCTAAAGAAACTCATTTGCAGCCGCGAGAAGCCCCAATGTTTTAAACCATTGCGTGCCTAACACTGCATCAAAATCATTCAAATCAAGGACATAGAAATCAATTAAGAATTCCCACTCTTGAATGGCAACCTTCAATTCTTTCAATGTTCCCCCTGCAAACATATGAGTGCCACTGGCCACCTTCACTCTTATCTGTTTCTGAAGTATACAAGGAAGAGACAACTGTGACACCACTGCTTTGCTAATGAAATTATGAGTGGAATCTGAGTCTAACAGTGTGATTACAGATTTCCCATTTATTTCTGCTACCACCATCATTGTGTCTGACGATGTACTCCCTTATAATGCCCAAAAAGATATCTCAGTTCCTGGCTTAACAGCTCGGCTTCTAATATGTTTTCCTCCATTGCCATTTCTTTTTCTACATCACGACAATCAATTAAGAAAAGCCTCTTACAACGATGTCCCGGCTCAAATCTCTCATGACAACTGAAACAAAGCCCTTTGTCCCTCCTCTCTTGAAGCTCGACATTGGACAATTTCTTGATTACAGGAGTTCTGCCACTACTTACACCAGTCCGACTTGTCCCTTCTTTTTCAGGCACAACAGCTCTAGAGATTGGCACCTCAGAAATAGTTCTAACCTCATTATTATTTGAATTGTAGCCAGACCTTCTTTCCATAAATTGCAACCTCAACCATCTCTAGGCCTCCTCCTGTTTCTCATGCTTCTTAGCAAGACTCACTGCATGATGAAATGATTGTGGTTGACAAACTTGAACACTTGATTTAATGCTCTCCTTTAGACCATTAACAAAAAAAATGATTCTCTGTTCCTTTGATATTCCCCTTGTTTACTTAGTAAAACTTAAAACTGGACTTCGTAATCCTTAACAGATCCAGATTGCACCAGCTTAACCAATTCTCCCACGAAGTTTTCCAACTCATGTAATTGATCACAAAACTCTGGCCAGTCTAACTCTTCTTCATCATCAAACAAAATTTTATACCATAATTTAGCGCATCCATCCAAAAGAAAAGTGGCCATTGTGACTCGATCCTCATCATCTATTGCATGACAGTGAAAAAACTGTTTCGCTTGTCTGATCCAATAAGTAGGATCAGATGCCCCTGAGTACTTAGGAAAATCCAATTTAGCCCAGTTTCATAAACTAAGAATGAGTAGCCTCCGTCAATTTCATAAATCCATTAACAAATGGCAGTTTAGGTTTTGGTACTTGAATTGGGGAAAATTCCAGAATAGGAGGCAACACAGTCCGGATAAGTCTATGTTCCGCACAATTAACAGTCAATTCACGGTTAAAATCCAAATGTGTGAGTTGGGATTGCATTACCTCAAACAAAAACTCAATCTTGCAAATTGAGCTTCATCTGCCTTGATTTTCCTAGGCAGAGTAGGCTCGATCTGTCCGAATTTCTGATCTGTCATTGCCGGCTCTGATACCAACGTGTCACCTGCTATCGTTGGTGGCAAAATTCCAGCCAATAAAGCTACTTCCAACGGCGGATTATTCGCCATGGCCAGCTGAGCTTTTCTTTATCTTAGCCAGCTTGCTACACTGTTTCAAGAACAGATATAACCGGAGTAACCAAGCATAAGGAGTAACGAGCGTGAATCCATCAAGAAAAGAACAGAGACGAGCAAGAGGATTGGAAGAAGAAAGAATTTGTCTCTCCACTCATGAAAAAAACATACATTCCCTCCTCCTCCCTCTTGAATTCTTTTCTTCCATACACTAGTACGAAATTCAAAATCAAACTCGAACTCAAATCCCTTCCCATATATTTTTTTCATTTTCTTTTGATCTAAATCTAATTTTAAGAAAAAAACTGCTAATACTTGGGAAATTACAAAATTTTCATTGCCCTTGTCACCGATTGAACTCTCATCCTGTAACACTTTGCCCTTCCTTTACCTCGTATTCCTATTTCACTGTTAATGAGGTCCCCTCGAGCACTTTGGCATCTAATCTTCATACATGATGTTCCCCTTTTACTTCAAACATTCCCATCTCTCTTAACTTTTTCTAATTCGATTCTCACCGACACTGTTCGTCTTCTTCAGGGAAAAAAGCTGGGACAGACAGTTCCATCTTCATTATCCAGATGTTCATTTAATCAATACATACGAAGAATATCAATAGATAAGTTGCTTGGACACCATAAAATGGTTGGGTAGTCAAGGTCAGAAATTGTGTGCTTCTTGGATGGCTCTTCTCCTGTTTAAGACAATATGATCGGCAGGGGTGCGACAAGCAAGAGGAAGCCTTAACGTACAGCTTTCTCATGAAAAAGTGAAAATCCAACCAAGAGCACTATTCTTTGTCTGGGTTCTCTTATCGTCATACGCCTGGTTTTTTCATGAACTGTCCTCAAGAACACCATGATCACTGATCACACAAAATCTCTTTATATACTCGGCGAGGATTCAACAATAGATTGTTACAGCTTTGGAAGAAAAAAAGATTGTTACAATTTACAGGAGCAAAGACAGGGTAGCTAATCAAGCAAAGCAAGATAAAATGAACATGGAGTTTGCAGCTTGTTCATTCCAGGACTGCCAATTGTAAGAAGCTCTACAATTTGCAACATTGAGTGGAACCAATAATCAGGTCATTTATGCCACCACCATTTATGGCTGCGTGTGGAATTGCACCCCTCGAACCAACGGTCCCATGCTGCATTTGCAGGCCCTCTTGTTCTGCAGAAGCCATCAAGCCAACGACATGTTAGCAATAACCATGTAAGAAGAGGTGAATACCCATTTTTAGCACCCCATCAACTCTTTTGACCAGAAGTTGATCACTTACATGGGAAGAAGACCATCAGGAATGGCTTCCACATAAGAAACAACCCTATATCAAGAAGTCACTGCCATTCAAAATATAGAACACCATGGACAAACATGCCAAGTTAAATCCAGGAAACAAAGACAAGTGACTTACTGGTGACATACAACAGAAGGCAAATCCGTGCCATCAAGTTCCTCCAGTTCTTTCTGCAGTAATTTCAGCTGTTAAAAATTGATTCGCTAGCTTACTTTTCAGTCAAACTGTTATTCAAATCAAACTACAGCGATTTCCAAAGGCAAAACTGCATCAAATTTTGGTACAACACGCGATTCCTCAACTTCACAATACGCACACCAATTCGTAAAAAGAGGATTACAATCTACAGCTCGATCTTACAATACAACTGCTAGTTGCAACAGCCGCAAAATTGACCATAAAAACTAGTTGCACAAGAATGTATGCATAATTTTCAATGATCAAAGCAGGAAGATTTCAACTTTATCTCCCACCAACCAGAAATTTCAATTATAATTCACGGCTTCGTAAGTAACATAAACGCATCAACGAAAACGAAACAGATCAGAAAAAAGCACACCGAGAACGCATTGAACAATAATGCAAATTCATATTGAAGAAGGGAGTAGCAGGATGCAAAAACAGTCAACTACACGAGCTTATCATATCATGAACCTATATGACAACCCAGAGTACAATCGAAATCGGCGAAAATCAACAATGGTAAAAAAGCAAGAAGCCACTTCACCTCCAACGACTCGATCTCCTGACTCAGTTGGGCGATGGCGGCGGCGAGGCGGTGCTTCCCAAGGTACCCATTTGCCTCCAAGCCCGGCTTCCCAACGCCGGCGACGGCCTGCGGCGGCGGCTGGTCCTGCTCGGCCATCGCGCCCGACGATGTCACGATCATGAAAAGAATAGGTTTTGCGATACTGGTTGACTCCAACGGGCTATTTAAGATCGGTAGGTGGTTGCTTCTTCCCTTGTCTATGATCAATTTGACTAGTCGCAGCTGGATGGGTGGTGGAGGAGCAAGCAACCGAACTGCTCTGTTCTGATTTAATTAATGGAGCTGGAATGGGTAGATTTGGAAGGGTTGAGAGGCGGCTGTGGATTCGGCCTGGAGGCATGCGAGAAGAGGAAGCTCGAGCTGGTGTCTTTAATGGCGGGTGCCGCTTTCACTGCCGCCGCCATTAGCGTTGCCATGGGCAGGACGGCCAAAATGCGGATCCTGGTTGTCGTTGTTTGGTTCTGCCGACGAGAAACTACAAATGGATTTATCTCATACACAGTAACACGGGGGGTGATATTTTTCAAGAACAGTTATTTAGTGATTTGTTCTGTATAATCCGATTGCATATAGGAGAAAGGTGGTCACAGAATGATTAGAACCTTACTTTCTTATTGCTATTTTCGTTTTATGTCTTATGAAAATAATTGAATTTTTAAATTTTAACTTTTTTGTAATAAGCATGCATGAACGACCGTATTTTAACTTTTTTGTAACCGGACTTCTCGTCCAAATTGGATCAAAATCCAACGGCTCTCATTCAGCAGCGTATGGTGCGCTGCAAAAACTTGCAGCGCACCATAGCACTCATATATATATATATATATATATATATATATATATATATATATATATATATATATATATATATATATATATATATATACACACACACACACACGAGAGCTGATTGGGTGAGCGGTCGTCTGATTAAAAAGATAGCCCAAAATTTAAAAAAAATAAATTAATTAACCCTATTTCTCTAAAGGCGCTGGTGCCGGCAGTGCCAACCAAATCCCGTAGTGGGTGGCCATGTCTAGCCGCCCACTTACCAAATCTGACCACTGAGCGGCAAGAAATGGCCGGTTGCAGCTAGATATGGCCGCATGGCCTTATAAGTGGCACGACCAAAATTAGTCGCCGTGGGTAGTACCTAGACGTCTTTCGACCAAATTTGGCCGAGGGATGGCCAGGTTTTCTCGACTACTACTGAACTTGGCTTGTGGAAACCAAATTTGGTCGCGCCTTGAATTTTTTCTGCCTTGCTAGAGCTAGCGACCATCGCCAGGTATAGCCGACGCTATGCCTCCCAATGTCGGCACCCTCACCCACTACCCTTAACCTCAATGTGCCACCCCCAAATGCGCCAACACCCCCTCACCGATCCTGACGTAATCAAGCTGCCCCAAATCCGCTAACCACCCCACATCCTTGCCACACACCCCAACGCCATGCACTGCCGTCCCTCACACGACTCACTACGGTCAGGCTCATCGCGCAACCAATTTGACGCCCATCGAGTGGCTCACTGCAGTGCCACGCCTTTATAGCCCATCTTTGCCACCTAGCACTGTCGCCCATCATACTATGCATCACGGCTAGGCTCATCGTACCTTCGATGTCGGCGGTGGCCAGGCCTAGCCAGACTTGGCTGCCGGCAAAAGAGGAGATGGAGGATATAATTTTTTTTATCAAATCTAAGTTGTCCTTATAATCAGAAGGCCTCGAATAAAACTCGGAACAAGAACCTGTTCCCGAGCTATGTAAAACTTTATGTATATATATATATAAATTAGGTATTTTATAATGCGGCAAAATTAAAATGGCTTGAGGGTAATGCAGTAATGACAAGCTATGCATTTGAAAGCTGTTGCCGTAAAGTTCCGAGCAAAGCAAACCACTCTGCATTTGAGGATGACATGTCGCTTACATTGCTTCTCCCCCAGGGCGAGCAGCCCCAGCGGCCACTAGTCGAGACTCTTCTTACTTCTCTCACAAACTACGTACATTAATTGATTGCATCTGTTTTTCTTACAGATGTTGATCATGTAGGCTCCTGTGGTTTCCTATTGTTTGATGATTGGTTGTTTCTCTAAAACAAAACAGGATAGATCATAGAGATGGGAGACGAGCCGGTGAACGTGAAGGAATATGAAGAGCTAGCGCGGCTTGCTCTTTCGAAGAAGAGCTTTAATTATTTCCGAGGTGGTGCCGAGGACGAACACACCCTCAAGGAGAATCACAAAGCTTTCCAGAAAATTCTGTAATTGTTTACTTGATGGAAAGAACTTCATTCTTTTAACCAGTTAATTTTGATACTTTGATCAAATATTTAAATTTCGTGGTTTTGTTTCCTCAGATTTCGTCCAAGAGTACTGGTAGATGTTAGTTCTATTGATTTATCAACGACCATTCTTGGTTACAAAACGGATTCTCCCATTCTAGTTGCTCCCACAGGGATGCACAAGCTGGCACACCCAGATGGTCTGATTTCTTTGACAATTTGGATTACTATATATTGTGTATTGACTGCTTAATTGCTATTGATGAACTACTCTTTTGGTTTAATCAGGGGAGGTGGCAACAGCTAGAACTGCAGCTGCATCCAACACAATCATGGTAAAGCATCGGTTCTCAGTAATCAAGTGGTTTTTTTATGTCAAAAACTTTGGACATCGGTCATTAGGTCAATGATTGATTTATGTTCCAGAATTTTAATATTTTCCTAGGTGTTGTCATTTTTCATCAAATTGTACGATCGAGGAGGCATAATATTTTCGTAGGTGCATGTCTAGTAAGTGCATGTATGCTACTGTAAGACAAACAGATACAAGAGGCTTATGGACTGATATTAATTCGATCTGCAGGTGTGGATAAATCTTGGACCCCTGCTTTACTATCTTACAAATTCTTACGGTCAAGATCAGGTAGGTATTATCTCTTTTTTTCAATTGGTATTGGAGTTCTGTTGGAATATTCATACTCTATTGTTTATGCAGATGTCCATAGAAATAATGGGAAACTTGTTAAGTGGATATTTTTCTTGTTACTAGCAAATGATGTTTTGCTGGTGGATGTCGTTTAGTTATGCTTTGCTCTGATGGATTGACTAAAATTGTCAATTAATGGTTGGTTTTTAGTTAGGTTCTGAATCAATACCACCAACTTATATTTTTCAATGACTTAAACTGTCATGGATCTTTAGCTCAAAATTGACATAGCATTTAAAAAATAATTAAGGGATGGTGGTTCAAATCCATCAAAATCACACTTAGTCAATATTTAATAAAAATTTGAGATGATGTAATTATGTAAATAGACAAAAAAAGGTATAATATATCATGGTTGTGTTAAAAGTGATATAGACATGATATCAAAAATAATATAAATAGATAAAAAATTATCATCGTCATTCAATAACATTACAGAAGATTATAATCCACAAAAATGCATAATTTTTTCGAGCATCTACAACCATACATTATATAAGCTCAAAAAATTATATTGCATAGAATCATTGTTAAAATTACTATAAAACCCTAGATTTGTTTTAATGTTAACATGCCAATGTGCACATTGCACCATAGGTTTTATCTCATCCATTGGTTTCATTGGATGAGATGAGACCATGAAAGAACAAATTGCAATGGTTAAGAAAATTTATGTGCACCCCGACGACCTACGATCTTTCTTCCATGAGCACATTGGCATGTTAACATTTTCCAATTTAATTGTACTTGTGTTTTTTAACTTTCGGCAAGAAGAAAATACTTTTTAGAGATGAGAGTAAAATACTGTGGACAATTTATTGGATTTGGTTGAACTGTTCATTTTTTAATTATCTAATATTCATTCACTTGTGCAAGCATTTCTAGTAGGGCCTGAGAACAAGACAGGTAGCAACATTCCTGCAGATCAACCCATAAGAGTACGCCTTTCAAAATTTGAATTTACACACTGGTCTTAATAGCAAAATTTTATTGTTTTGAACGTCTAACTTACTAGGAAGAGTTTAATCTGTTTAAGGTAGGGTTCCTCTTTATATTTTAAGCACATAATGATATTATCAACATCGAATTTCCTCCTGCAGTTACTGTATGTGAGCCACCTTAAGTTCTAAGCTATATCCAGCCACATATATATATATCAGAGTACCCAGTGCTTTAATCAACTTAGTGAAGGTGGCTACGTTAATTTGTTATAGCACGTGTAAGTAAGGTGTGCTGGGCTTAAATCCTGGGTCATATTTTGGGATAGAAGTCCTAAATTTTAGTGGAGCAAAATTTAGCCCTGCCAAATAAGTGCACCATGGTATTTTTCCTTTGTAATCTGGTGATTTGGAACCTTGTTTTTGGAGTGTCCCTATACCTGGCTTTAAAGGAAGAGGTAGCTCATGAGAGCAAGGAAAGCTATAATGTGTTTTTATTTTTTTATCTTACCTAACTAACTCTTTATCTTACCTTAATTACATCATGATTTTTTTTTCAAAGTCTTGTTTTAATTGAGCAGTTGACTACTTTTTGACCGGGAATTTTAAAAGCTGAAGACATCCTGAACTGTTGGCCTGAGGCTGAAGTGGGGAGAATCTTGCCTGACTTTGGGGAAGAAAGCGAGTGGTATCATCTTCAAAACAAAATTGCCAAGGCTATTTTAAAAGGAGGATTGCATACGACTCGTGAACTTGTTAGCCTTATAAAGACTGCTTATTCCAAATCAGGGGGTACAGCTCACCTTCAAGTTGTGGTTTGTGTTTTGAAAGTAAAATCCTTGCTTGAAAAACTCAAATGCTGATATATGTATAGGTGGACATGGATGGATCAAGACTGCAACACGAGTATTCCAAGCCTTGAGGATAGCCGTTAATGATGAATTGAAAACTTTGGAAGATGCTTTATATGTTTGCTTTGATTGCCTCTCGACTGGTGGTAGGCTGTCAGTTTTTTTTCACAAGCCTAGAGGACAGAATTGTGAAAAAAACTTTTCATGATGTCATTCAAAAGGAAGATGACAATTCTGAAGATAATCCATTTTTCATGGAGATGAAGGACAATATTGAGAACTGGGATGAAGAACCATGGATTAAGCAGAGAATCCAAGGGAAAAGAGGAACAATTCTTACAAAGAGACCAATTACACCATCTGAAGAGGAAGAAAACCGAAACCGTCAATCAAGAAGTGCTAAGTTCAGAATAATACAGAAAGCCTCTCACATAGCTCATTGATATTCTATTGACGAAAATGGAGACTGAAGCAGAAAGTTTATGAAAACAACACTGAAAACTGATTAATTTAACACAGCAAATTGTTGGTGGTTTTCAGCTTTCAGTTGACTCAAGGCTATCCCTCCCTTATCCTTATGTACTTCCACTCTGTGGCATGGGATTGAATGTTTTGTGGTAAATTGAGGTGCCGGAGATACAGAGCATCAGGAAATGCCAAGGTGAATTTGATGCACTTAAGGGGTGTAATAAATTCATAAATACGTCCATTGAGCACAAAACTCCCTGGTTTGTGAGGATGTTGGGATGATGGTCTAATATCGGCTATCTTTCAAGTCTGGCAACCTTAGTGAATAGCAAGGCTTATTACTCTTAAGCAACTCACTCTTTGATCTTTCCAATCTGGCAACCATTCTAAATGTATTGTTTTTGTCAGCTGCAGTCTTAACTCTTGAATCTGAAGTCTTAAAAGAGACAATTTTGTGGTTGTAAATGTAGAATTAGAATTTAGAACAGAACTAATTCCGAGTGACAGTTCAATGTAGTACTCATTATAATGTCCAGAAGTTACATAATTTTTAATGTATGTGCAACTAGTGGGGGTCAATTTGTTTTTCCGACATAGTCGTGTCAAATTGGAACGAAACGAAACCTACAGTTTGCCTTCAAGAAAAATATGCTTACAAATTCGGTTTTGTTGTACAAGCCGTGCTCAATGTTCATAAAGGTGTTCTTACATCAAGAGGAGCACAAATAGTGAAGATCAAAACCATATACACCCAAGGTAGTTTCTCTCAACATCGGCTAAATTTGTACGTGCAAAGAAAGCACGAATTTTTGTTCAAAATCGGGTCACAAACTTGTCGGGTCATAATGCGATTCAAGGAACCACTTGTGTTTGCCGTTTCGCCGTCAAGGGAAGATTCATTTACAATACCCCAGTTGGGTTCAGATCTACAACGACAAATTAGCCTAACCAGTCATCAAGTCATCTGTAGCAAGCAAACTGTTCCTCAGGAGATGACAAATGAACTACTTATTTTTCATTTATCTATGAATAAGAAGCATTCTACAAAAACAAGCAGCTTAACAAATGCTTGAGCTGCCAACCCCTTCCCCAAGATGTTACAGCTAGAAAAAAGTGAAAAAAGGTTAATCGAACAAAAACTGAATTTTGACAATTTCCCACAAAAGATTTTATAAGAAAAATCAGAACACTATGATACACCCCTGCCATTGGATATAATGACAGCAGAAGACATGGGATAAATCAAAGAATCATCGCCAGTGGGTTCCAGCCATCATAGGTTTTCACCTCCAGGAGCAGAAGAAATGGCATTAGGAATGGAAGAGTTAGCTTCAACTAGGAACCCGAGGCAGGAGAACTGAGCTTCTTATCCTTCCGTGAAAGAAAAACCAAGAACCATATCCAACAAAACGATTTCTGTACACCGTCTCATTCTTTTTCCAGCCCAAATTGGCCAGCTCATGGTGTCATCCAAGGATTGTATTGCAATATCCGTGTTTGGCAAGGCAAATGCTGCTGACAAGTCTTGAGAAGTAAGAAGCTCTCGCTTTGTTCATCTCTGTTTAGCTGTACAAATTACCCTGAGTTCCCAGCAACTTCTGCAGCTCTCTGCCTCATCATTTCCATCACTGCTGCCCTCCGACGAGAATCACTTTGTTGCTGCTTCCTCCTCATGTGTTCTTTTAAATCTCTGCCCATTTAACACATTTTTTATTAGTGATTATCATGTAGACAACTAGACAATAATAATCAGCAACAATTGCTCAAGTTAGAGACGAGAAATTCACGCACTTGCAACGTGGCACAAGACAGCCTGACTCTTTGCAAGACCGGGCATGTAACTGGAGAAGATACCACATTCTCTTACAAAGAACACAGCCTCCAGTAGCACGAACTTTACATAACATTCCATGACGGAAAAGGCCTTTCACTTGGCGGCACTTTGGATATTTGCAGACTGGGGAACGGCATTGAGAAGCATGTACCAGAAGCTCAAGCATTATCCTAAGCTGCATGCCAGAAAATTTTGTCAATATCATAAATACCCACATATGTAGACATATTTATCGCAACAATAACTATTCTGCTATGAACTAAAACAAAGATCATATACAAGATAACATACTTGTTGGACTCTCTTTTGCCGGGCTTCCTTATTTTGTGCATCACGTTCAGCTATGGATGGATGATTTGTCAGCTTATGGGGATGATTAACGCCCCCAGGTTTGTTATAGCAACTGTTACATACATCAAAATCTGGGCATACTTCACAATGCCATCCCTGTCCAGCTTCAATATCAAGCTGGCAGATGTTGCATGTCGTGACAAATGCAGGAGCTGTAGGGTTGTGAAGATGGTACAAGACCATCATTGAAGAATGCTTTGCTCGCCGTAGAGTGTCATATTGATAGTGGTTCCCTTGGCAAAGACTCAGAAAAGCCTGCCTGGTGTCAAAAAATTCACTCTCCAAGATTTCGTCTTTGTCTTTTGTATCTGCTGGCACATCATTGATTTCAAACTGCATCAAAAGAAAATAATTTTTATGTTGATACCTTCAACTCAAGAGAACAATCATGCCACGAATTAACAAACTGCATTAGCACACTAATGCTGGAAAACAAAACTGATGAAGTGCATGGCATCTTTTTGTTTATTTGTTGCCGGCTTTGAAATAAGAATATTAAATGTTAAATAACATAATCAAGCTGTTAAAAACAAATCATAGTTTCTGTTCTATCCCAACCCACATCACTTATGATAATTACTTTCTCCATCACATTAATTCTCTTTTTCAATTCCAAATATCCTCCAAAGAATCCACCTTAAAACTACAGGCACAATACATACACATCCAAGGAAACTGATATTTGTCCAGGAGAGAGTCCAATTTGCTCTCAATCCTCAAGAACTATCCATACCTCGTTTTCCTCATGTATGCCTTTTGCGTTCATGTGCAAGAGCATATCACACCCACGAATCTGTTTAGTGCCTTCAACAATAACTTTCTCTCCTGGGAAGGCTTTTAAATGGAAAGTAGCTAAAGAACTAATAAGCCAAAAGGAAATAATCTCTTTAGGCAACTAGAAAGTAGTCTTCTTGCTTTGCCAGAATTGATTTTAAGATACTCATGATAAGATCATCTGGAAAAAGTCTTTTTCAGCTCTATATATATAAACAAGGGGCAGTTGTCGAACTTGCTGTGTCTGCTGGATGCTTTGCATTATTGTGATCAAAGTAAAGATCAGCCAATTAAAGGATCTGCATACAACTTGTCTATCCATATTCTTTATGAGGAAAGTACACTGCGGGGTGTATGATTCTTAAGATATTTATCATGTTTGAGATTTTGCTTTCTTTGTACTCAATATTCTAAATTATGCCAACTCTTTCTTCCCCTTTTCCACAGTGTAATTTATGAATATTAAGCAGTCACTGACTTTAATAAATTCATGCTAATGAACTCTTACTTTCAGCAGTTAACATGAGGACCTATATATACTGGAAGGGAATCTGGAATTAAGAAATATGAGAACACGAACCGGATTTAGAATATGTTTCTCTTTACTATTGAAAGGATGTCTGTCCCTATCTTCAAGTTTTTGCTCTGCGTTGTAACACCTGCATGACAAATTATAAGAATCTAGCAACAGCAACCAAGCACCAACAAGTGACGAAATAGTCACGTGGTAATACATAAAATTTTTACTTATCACAGAGCTGAAAGTTTCTGCATTGACCACAAGCCCACCGCTTCCCAGATACCATGAGATGACAACAGTGAGTACATGCATGTTGCAAGTGAACCATGATAAAATCTTCTTTCATTGGGCATATAGTCTCACCAAGCTGAAAAAAAGTCAAAAAAAAACCTTTAAAAATTAGCATAAAATACTTGAGCAAAAGTTACTCAGAAGAAAGATACAAATTCATGCAAACAAACTTATTTCTATTTGAGTGTCCATCATCAAGAGTTATCTTTGTATAAATACAATGTCGAACTTCAAAAATGAAGTATCTTGCATAACAAAAAAAGAAAACAGGTTGTAACAACAAACGGAGACATACTTTCTGCATCAATAACGCATCCTTTGAAGCATTTGCAGAAAGATCAGTATGGCCTGCAGCTTTCAGAGCCCGTTTTGTTATGGTCTTCTTAGTCTTTCCCTTCTTTTGTTGTTTTCTTCCATCTTCTTCTTGTCGAAGTTGATTGATCATATCTTCAGCAGCACCTGGCCAGTAGTCACCATCAAAATATGGCAAACGGGCAGCAGTCACCTTAGCCTTACTCTCGCCGATAGATACGAAGAAGTGGTCATATAAATTTGTTAGGTCAACCACAATATTTTCTTTGCCAGCTTTTCTCAACATCGACAAGTACCTGAAATGGATAGTCACCCAATATTAACTCCTGTGGACGCAATCAGAATAAAAGCCTAATATCCACACTGATATCACTTGAGACTCACCATTCCCGCAATTTGTCTGATTTGGGTGTTTTCTGGATCTCAGGGTGGCAGTATAAAATATAATCTTCTCCTTTCAAAGGGGGCATGCCCAAATATAACAGCTCGTATATCCACGAATCTTACAATATTCAAGGTATCCTATCTGAAACGAAATAAATCAGTAACATAAGTTTTACAGGCTTACAGCAATATCACAACAGACAAATTACAAAAACAAATTACAAATTTCTATTTCAATCCAGTCCATTTAGCAATACCACAGTAACCATTTTTAAAAACAGATATGTATGAGAAAGATACGGATTTCTGCTTTATTCCAGTCTATATACAAATGGCGTAAAAAAATCTGATACAAACCAGGTTCACCCTTCACATTCAATGAACTACAGAATGAGCTAGCGAAATTGTCCTACTTTCTCTAAAACCGTTCTAAACCTCAAGATAACCTAAACAACCTGCATTTCCTCTAGCTCTTTGATTTAATGGTGTCTGAAACATGAAATCAATTATCAGATGAGGCCCACCGTTGGATTAATGAACACTCTCAACATATTGCAGCATGATAACTCAACAATTTATTTATATTTTACCCTGCTTTAAGTGCCTAATCGTGTTTAGTTATCAAGGTTTTCATCGGTTTTTATCATATTTATATCGGTTTCCTTAAATTTAATTAATTTTGGTTTTCATTTGGAATTAATTAATTTTAATTATTATATTAGGATATTAGTGGACCACCGTGAAGATTTGCAATGAGATTGGAGGGAAAACGTGCACTGAAAAGTTGGATGACTTTACCAAACAATTTGATGGCTTTTCAGTTAAGTCCATGATGTCCTGCTCACTCTCCATATTTGCCATCCTCTCTTACTTGATTTCCTTCATTATTACTTTATAATATCGAGGGCAGGTTATTTTGAAGAAAAGGAGTTTGATCTAGTACATCATTATGCATTTTATTTTAGGAGTTGTACATATTAGGGCAACATTCGTAATTAATATATAAGTTATTCTTGTAATTTCAATATAGGAGTTACATGTGATTTTGGTGATTAATATTTAGGTTATTCTTGTATTTTGATATAGAAAATTTCAATATTTAATTGTCTCCTGCTATTTCTTTATTTATTGGAGTAGTTGCTAAATTAGATCATTCCCTTTCCTTTACTGCATCAGTGCCAGGGTAGATGTTCCTGGACACAGTTCTAAAGGTTACTCAGAATGTGTTTTCCATTGAGAAGTAATCCTTTTATTTCACAACAGTTTTAAATTGAACATATAAGAACGGTTTTGAACAGAAGAAATTTATGTAAAATGCATGCAACAATCAACTACAAAAATGATAAATTTTCAATAAAGAAAAAAAAAGAAGAAACAAATCAATTGTATTGTACCAGAATTTCATGATATACAAATGTTCGAAGGGCCTCTCCCGTCACAGCTTTTATTTCTGGCCTGAAATACTTGACAGAATCTAAGTATGAAAGGTAAACACGCCGTTGGTTTGGAAACTGGCATTCAGAGCCAAACTCCTGGACATACATTCCAAACAGACAAACTTCTACACCTTCAATCTTCTGAAACAGCAATATAACCTGCAGAGCACATGCATCAATAGCAAGTCAGAACCTGATTCTGATATTAAACAAGAGAGAAATTCTACTAAAACACTTGTAAACCTTTCATACTGAACATACAAGTCACAAACAAAAAACATACAAGTTATATACATGATCTCACAAAATCATGAATATTTTTTTCCCACATAAAATAACTAGCATAGCACAAAATTCAATCAAACTTGCGCCAGGAAAAAATACCTTAGATTTGTAAGGAAATTCTGTAGGATAATTTTCCTCCTGAAATATCTCCAAGAATCGCTGTTTAACTTCCAATTTCTTGTCAACTGATGAAACAACTCTGACAACAAGAGCTTCTGCAGAAGGAACCTGAAATTCCAGATCACTTTTCAAATAAAAGTTTATTCCAAGTGTAAGCGTCTTTAAATTTTTTCTTTTGCTGACATACATTCATAAACATAGAAATACAGTATCATAAAAGAAAATCAAACCACAGAATCAGGTGTCACCTCTTCAAAACTTTTTCCTTGCACCCTTGCCCTATCCTGTCGCTCTTGTTTCAGTCTCTTTGCAAGGCGCTGCTCAATGTGATCACTGAGAATTGTCCTCGGTAAATCTTTAGCACCCAGAACTGCATCTTGGGCTAATGGCTTGCGTTCACCTCTTTCTATTTCCATAATGTAGCAGTTGGGGCAAGTATATTCAGCTTGCCCACCATCATTTCTTCTCCCATTAAACAATGCACATATTTGATGTTGCCAACGTTCACATTTATCACATTGGACCCACTGAACGAAAAAATGAAACCATATGAAGCAATTAACCTGGATTTGGAGAACTTGTGTATCAAATGAATATGCATGCAATCATAAAAATACATATAACTTTACCCATTCTTCAGTTTCTTCATCATTCTTCTTCTTTTCCAATATTGCCTTTGGAATGGAAAGACCCTCAGATTCAATTGTGTCACCACGAGCATCATTATAGCATGGAATGCAAAAATAATGTCTAGCTTCACCTGCCCCAACAGTGTAGTACATACTATTCCTCTTAATACGAGCACCACATGGTGTACAATATATCGGTGGTGGCTCAAAAGTCAGTTTTTCCACAGCACATAATTGGCACGAATTCTCATTATCATTCACAGACAGGGCTTGGTTTCTCTCTGCTTTTGCTTTACTCTACAAAAGGGCAAATAAAGAGCAGATAAGGCACAAGTTACAGTACAAAATGACTGAAACATAAACTTTAACATCCAAAAAAGTTGTGAATGAGCAGAATAGCACTAACCTGGCCAACCCATTGCCGCAAACCTCTAATATGCTCTCCAACTTGCTCTGGAGTGAAGAGTTCTGTCAGCGACACACCCTTAATTTTAGGCTTCCCAGATTTAGTAGTGACAACAGGATCAGTAGGCAGTGCTGTAGATTCCACTTTAAATTCTTGTTTCAACTGATCATTCTCTCTCTCAATCACCCGCTTTTCATGCTTAACATGTTGGGGAAGTTCAGCCTGCAAAATGGAGTCCACAGTAGGCTTTGCAGCAAGTACACCCTCGAGATTATCCTTCTTGATTTCAAAGGCATTAGGAGATTTAACCTGTCCAAAATTGGCTGATAGTTGTCCTTCTTTTGATTCAATAACTTCCTCTTTCACAACAGCTGGATGTTCAATCACTTTGCCAATATGAAGTTGTGCATCCTGTGAATGTGATGCCTGGATAATGGGACCCACAGACACCATAGTGTTATCATTCACTGTCACAAGAGATGGTGAAGAGTGATTCACTTTCCTACGTTTAACAGAAGTTTGTGTTCCCTCTAATGTTCCAGAAGGTGTCATAACACTTTCCAATTGCCCCCTACGAACGTCCCCAGCGTCCGTACTTCTCCAAGTGCCGTTTGGATGAGTTGCTACATTCCCTGTAGGCAGACTGGTCTGCACCTTACAACGTGTTGCAAAGAACTTATGAACAGGTACACAAACGGGACAACTAGTCAATCTGCATCTTTTATGGTGGTCAAGAATCTTTTTAGACTGGAGACAGCGAGGAAAAGAGCAATTTTCTTCTTTGCATTCCTGTATATGAAAACATAACTTCCGAGCTGGTAGACAGTAAGCAGATATGCATGTCCCTTCAGGAGATGGACAGGAATGAGCATGACGCAGTAAAAGTAACCACCTTTGCTGCTTTCGGTACTCGTCTTCACATTTGTCACTCACAGTAGCAGCATTGTGACAAATTAGAGCCCCATGCGAAGAAACAGACCCAGCACCAACAGAACCTACTTCCGCCAATGATTGTGGTCCATGAGCTTCATCCTCTCCTGTTATTCTTTGATAAAACTGCTCTTGAATATTCTGGTCATTTGAAGGTTGATGTATTTTCATTTGTTGCAATTTATCGGCTGCTTGAGTATGCCACTTACCTTGGACAAGCATATCTGCTTGTGGCCCTGAAGAGAAATTTTTAACATTATTTTGGGAGTCAATACTTTGTTGACAGGGCTGCAAGAATTGCTGCTGCTGCATGGGTTGTGGAGTTGGAGAAAATGAAGAATGTGAATCCTGAGGGTTTGTTGAATTATTCAGAAGTTGTGTTCCTTTAGTCTGATCTTCCAGGATATTGTTCTGCAGTTGATATTGATTATGCAACTCAGAAATTTGATATTGCTCAAGTGCTTGAGCATGCAGGCTATTTCCCATTGATTTAATTCCATGTTCAGCCATACCCTGCTTATCAACAGCAGAAAACAGCTGTGGTTGTCTCATAACACTGTTGTTCTTCACAAGCAACTGATGCTGATGGCTTTGTTGCTTCTGTTGATTTTGATGTTGCACAAATTGGGAAAATGGTGGCTGTTGCTGTTGTATTTGTTGATCTTCAAACTTTTGCAACTGCTGCTGAGACTGTAATAAATGCTCTCTATTTGAATGAGAACTTTGAAAGTTCATCGTAGCAGACTGATCTACCAAATGGTTCCTCATCTGTAAAGTTGATTGTTGATGAGGAAGCACTCCATGGTTGTTTCTCGGCTTGAGCTGCATGCTCCCAGGACTAAGCATTTGGTTGTTCAAAGTAGATCCAACAGAACTAGAGGAGCCATACAAGCCGCCTGACCCAGAGAAATCAACATTACCCATTCCATAAACATCACCTGGAAGAAAAATAAATAAATTTATAAAGGCAGTGCAGAAATGAAGAAATAATGGGAATTACATCTTAGAATCATAAAGATTAAAGCATATAATTGCACGGGAACTAAAAATGTAAAATAGTAACAAGGCACGCAAATACCCTGCTGCATCATCTGCTGCTGGCGTTGCTGATCAAAGTGGTGTTGTGAAGTCTTAGGAGAATTATCAAAGGATGAAACATTTAAATTACCGTCAGAGACTGTGGATCCATTCATAAGCTGCATATTAGTTCCAGTCAACTGCAAGCTGCCATTCACAGACCCATTTGGAAACCCACCATATGATGAAACCTTTTGCTGCAAGTTTGACCTTAATCCCACACCCATCTGACTGCCAATGCTCTGCAATATACGACTGTTGTGACTCCCAGCATACTGCTTTGTCTGTTGCTGATGTGACACCAATGCTGTTTCGGTGCTAGAAAACCCACCCCCACCGGAATTTACAATACTTGTAGGGGGCAATGACTGTGAGTTACTAAAACCTGGAGTTGGTACCATTTGAGTGGACATCATTGAGGTATTTATTGGTGACATTAAAGAGTTTGTGCCATGACCAACAGGTATATTGAGAGGTGGCTGTTGATAACCATTTGCCATCAGTCCTGCAGAAAAAAATACCAGTTAACAAACTTTATTGAAAAAAATTAAACAACACCCACTGAAAAACGAGGTTATTACCATCTGACATGTTAAAGGATCCACCATACACACCGCCAGAACCATTGGAATTGGGAAGCAAGTTCCCTGAATTAACAGTACTCGGTGCAGCCATATTTGTATTAGTCAAAGAGTGGTCCCCAGAAGAAGAAACTGTTGGATGAGTTTGACAGCTCTGGCTCATACCAGGAGTAGGAATCATGGTCCCCATTGATGAGGAAGAGTTCATAAGATGGGGATTCTGTTGTTGTTGAACATGGTTATTGGTATTCATGCGTTTGACAACATTCTGTAAACGATACTCCAGTGTTTTCTCGTTCGTGTACTCATCCTGGTGAGCAAACTCAGCACATTAGTCATAAAAAGAAAATACAAAAAAACCATCAAGACAACTAAAAAGGAAGAAGCACACAAGACCTTAGAAGATGCATCCTTCAAGAGTCCTTCCTCCAAGCGTCTTACCATATCAGGTAATTTTTGTCGTATTTCAGGGGATGTGTGTTTCTGAAGTAAAAGCTGAGCACTGAAGAAAATAAAATGTGAGTCAGAAAATGAAAATTTCATCTAACAGAAAAGGAGAAATATTGAGCAAATTCACACAACACTTATGTGAGCAGTCATGACAAAAAATATAATAGGATGGAGGTCAAGCTGTTAACAAGACATTAATCCAGTATATCTCATTTCTCCCATAAAAATTCAAGCTCCGGAATTTCTAGTGGGAACATCCTCTAAAGCACTAAGTTTCATTAGAAAACTTCTCCACATATGTCAAAGAGAAAAGCTTATGGAATTTTTTTGTCATTAATATCTATAATCCCAAATACCGTCATGAGCTTTTATGAAATAAATACACTTACATTTTTTCTCTAACACGTCTTCTTGCCATGACAAGTTCCGGATCCACACTAGAAGAATTCCAAAAACTTCCTAAACTTTGCATTTGGTGGGGAAGAGAATTAGCATTCTGCTGAGTCAGACCAGTTAACTGCAGACCTGCTTGATTAGGTACCTGGCCTGATAATTGGCCAGATATATGTGCCTGAACATTCATTTTCTGAAATACTAGATACCCGAAATTTCAAAATGAAGAACCAAACTGTTCTTTCGTGGAAATTACTCAATGGTTCACGGAAGGTTTCAAAAGCAGGATGCCCTAATCCAAAATTCCAAGCTTGTAAACCTCAGTGCATTAAGAAACTTTCAGAATTTTTATACTGCTGAGCAGATAGTAATTGTCAGGCTCTGAAATTCGTATAATCAATAAGTTATCCCCCTGCAAAAAAGGCAACGAGTCAAAACTACTAAAAAGAGGGCTTCCATACATAAATGGTAGTTATTAGTGTAACATACTGCGAGATCTGAAACAAAAAAACAAACATTTAAGAATCAAGATATAGCATGTTTCAACCAGCATTCCAGCAACCAAGACAAAAAACAAACTCCTGACCAAATATCCTACATACCGCCAGGAGCTCTATCCAACAAAAACAAATCCAAAAAACAGACAAGCAGGACAGTGAAAGTAAGAATATATAGTGGGTGACGTCGCTATGACCAGCAATGAAGAGCTCAAGAGAAAAAGACAAGTAAGGTCATAATACAAGCATTAGCATTTTGGAGGAGAGTGAATCAATTACCTGGAAACCAAATATAGCATTCAGATAGATCCATCAAATCTTAACAGCACGTCCACATCTAAGCAACAACCTACTAAAACATGGTTGAGCTACAAACTAACAAAACATCTTCCTTGTAAGGAGCGTACAAAGCAAGCTGTACTTGAAGCACAACTGAAGATAACTACAGTAACCAACAAAAACAAAAGCAACATACAACAAATGCTAAATCGAACCGCCGAATCTTTCGACAACCATCAAATTAACCACAAAGACAACACCTTTCCGATCCCAAACACCCACAACCCGCCTCAACTAAATCAATTGCTCGACACAACAAAACCCTAAATCGCCCAGCACAAATTCCCTCAATTCACCCAAAATACGTAAAACCACGATTCCGCGACCAGGCGACAAACCTGTAATGGGGCGAAACCGACGAGCGAACACCCATCCGCGCTTCGTCGGCGCGTGATCGCAGCCCCGGCGGCCGCCGGCTGAATTGGGGCCGATCAAACAACGACGGGACCGGATTCAACCTAATTCTGCGCCCAACAATTGCCAAATTCGAAGACGAATATTGGGGGGAATTGGCAATGACCAATCAATTGCTTTAAGCAAAGATTGAAAATTTTTTTCTACTTTCGATTTCGGATTGAGATAAAAAAAACGGGAAGTAAAAATCGGCGATCAAATTCCCGAGAAGATAAAGAACAAATTTTTGGTGTTCTTCCCCTTCGATCGAGCCCGATCTTCCAACACAGCCGTTTGTAAACCCGCTAACCCCCTTTTTAAACCGGTTCGGGTTTCTCCGCGCAATTCGTTAAACCCAAAAAGGCATCAAATTACCATTATAGCCTCCATGTGGAGCGGCGAATTCCCGATCGTCTGCGGGGCCCCCGGTTTTGGCCTGGGAGATTATCGTAATTTTAGGCCCTCGATTGGTCGAATTTTCGGGTCAGTGGTTTTTGTGGGGGACCCGGTTCAAAGTGCGGTTTGGGTGGGCAGGGGTCTGTCCGGGATTCGAGCGACGGGTTGGCCGTTGCTCCTCTCGTTGCGGGCCTGGGCCCCAACGCCGTAAAATTTAGTGGATTGCGCACTTTTTGCCCGACCGATTTTAGCCTCGTCCAAGTATATACCGTCCGTGTCGAAGTGTAGTTAAGTAGGCCTTCGAAATAATATAATCACGTTATTAATCATAGTCATAGTTGAAAAAATCGGCCGATTCCGACCGATTTAAATCGGAATCGGAATCGGCCGATTTAAATCGGAATCGGTTTTTTAGGAAATTATCAAAATACCCTAGGTATAATTTTTATTAAATTATTTAAGCATGGGCAAAATGGTAATTTGGATTTAAAAACCTAAATCAAACCCTCCCCCCGATTCCGCCGCCGCGTTCGCTCCGCCGCGCTTCCGCCCGATTCCGCCGCGATTCCGCCGCGATTCGGCTGCCCGACGCTCCGCCCGACCTTCCGACCACCCCACCGCCGTCCGACGCTGCGCCCGTTCCGAACTCACCTTCCACCGTCCGACGCTTCCGCCGCGATTCCGCCGCGCTTCCGCCGCGATTCTGCCGGCCGACGGTTTGTCCGACTGGGCTGCCGACATCGCCGCCGCGAGGCTCGCCGCCGACCGGGCCGCCGGCGGCGGCGGGGGTAGAGAGGGGAGGGTGGCATTCTCGTAATTAAAAGTTGACTCGAGTCTAACCCGAGTCAAAAATAATAATTAATTCTAAATAATTTTAAAAAAATCTTAAAAATATTTAAAAAATATCATAAACTATAATACATAGAATAATATAAAAATAACATCAATACCCAATTTTAATATATTTATATTGTAAATTGTCAAATTATTATATATGACCGATTAAATTAATTTGGACCGATTCAACTGAACCGATTCTTGGCCGATTCAGACCGATTCTTGGCCGATTCAGACCGATTCTTGGCCGATTCAGACCGATTCCGATTCCGATTCCGATTCCATGGAAAACCGATTCCGATTCCGATTCCAATTTATGCAACCATGATCATAGTAATTAAATTTCCCTGTTTTTGTGTCATTGAAATAAGCTCTCCAATGGAATAAAGTGTAACTAGCAAGAGATTGTTTTTACCATCTCCTAGTAGTTTAGTTTATTTATTTATGTTATATGGTATACGTAGGTGAGGGTGGTTTGTTGTTAATTGCACTCCAATATCAATGTTAATAATGGCACGAATGAGTAATATCGGCCAACACTGATTTTATTAGACAATTTGAATGATTTATAAGTAATATAAAATAGTAAATATAAACGAGTATGAAAAAAATTTGGTAATTTTAAAAATTGAAATATTTTTTAATATAACGGTTCTCTTTCATATAAAGTCAATTTTTTCTAGATTTATTAGATTAAAAAGGTTGAATCTATGTTTCTTGATATGGAATCGCCATAATCTTACGTACAAACTTCGATTGTGATTGTGATGATAGCAATTAATTTTTTAAATATTTCATTGCTACTTCGATAATAACATGTTATGTAAAAACTACGAAATAATAATAATAATAATAATAATAATAATAATAATTTCTTTAACAAGGGAAGTTGTATGATTAGAATTAATTGTTAGAATTTAGTGGATATTCCAATTACGATGGAAGAGAATTGGAGGATGTTTCAGCGGGATCAAATTTGGAAGATAATGGGACATTATAGGAGAGATTTTTATGGTTGTGATGGTTATTATAGATCACCCTCAATCGATAAATAGAGAAGATCGTTAGAAGTATCAAAAAAAATCCCCAAAGTTGGAAATCAATAACAGCGAACACAAGTTATATAAAAATAATGTTTGAGAAATAAGATAAAATAAAACCAAAAAAATTAAGATTTAACGTGGAAAACCCTCATTGGTTCGAGTGTTAAAAACCATATAATAATAACGAACAATTTACTAATTCAATCAAAGATTACAGTCATCAAACATATAAAGATGTACAAAAAAATTACTTATCCAACCTTTCAATACTCGTATAAGATTAAATTAGTGAATAATATTGATTCATCTTCTTATCTCTATATCTCTTTTTTATATCTCTCTTTTTCTCTCGCATCTTGGATTATTTTAGAATGAGGCAAATAAGGCCATATTTATAGAGAAACTTTGAGACCTTTCATCTTTAATAGAATAATAAACAGTTTCTGCTTAGTAGCTAGAAATTCCTTTAGTATTTCGAGTATGATAATGAGTTATATATCATTAATATTCATAATTACAAATACTAACAATCTCTGACTTGGAGTCTTATTGGAACACTCCAGTCCTGATTCTTCCTCCACTTGTTTGTTATATAAGTCTTTCACCTGCATGTTAGTGCAAGTTTGCCAAAATTGAGCAAAAACTCAACTTTTGTCCCTCTACCGGTTTGATCAACATGTCCACCAGATTTTTTGCCATCTATCTTCTCCAACTTTAATTTACCTTCTTCTAACAAAGATTTGATAAAATGACACCTCAACCGAATATGTTTAGCCGTAGAATGAAATGCTGAGTTCTTAGTTAAATGGATTGTACTTTGACTATCACTATACAACCTGCAATCAACCTTATTAAAACTTAACTCATTCATTAAAGTTTTAATCTAAATATACTCCTTGCTAGCTTCCATAGCAGCCACATATTCAGCCTCAGTTGAAGATAGAGCAACTATCTTTTGCAATATAGAAACCTAGCTCACCACTGTTCTACCAACTGTAAAGATATCGAGATATACTCCTGCCATTATCTCTATTTTCAGCATGGTCCAAGTCCACATAACCTTGCACATCAAAATCCATTTCACTGCCTTTCAATGTTCATTTGGTGGGATCTTCATGAATCTATTCACTACTCCCACTGCATGCACAATATATAGTCTTGTACTCACCATAGCATATATAAGACTTCCAATAGCTGAAGAATAAGGCACTGTTTTAATGTGAGATTTATCCTCCTCACTTTTAGCACCTTATTCTTTTGACAATTGGAATTTACTACCTAAAGTAGTAGTCATTGGCTTAGATTCATTCATGTTGAATCTCTCAAGAACTTTCTTCACATACCCTTCTCGAGATAGCTACAACTTCTTGCTCTTCTTGTTTCAGGTAATTTACATCCAAAGAAGTTATTTTACTTCGCCCAAGTTCTTCATGGAAGAATTCTTGGCTAACCTCATCTTGAGATTAACAATTTTCTCCATACAAGTCCATACAATAAGCATGTTATCTACATACAAAGTTAAAATAATATAATTGCTATCATCAAACTTTTGTAGATATACATAGTGGTCTAAATTACTCTTAGCAAATCCATTATCTAACATAAACTTGTCAAATTTTATAAACCACTGTCTTGGTTCTTGTTTGAGTCCATATAAACTCCTCTTCAATTTGCACACTATATTTTCTTTACATTTGACTTCAAAACCTTTGGTTGTTCCATATAAATCTCCTCCTCCAAATCACTATGAAGAAAAGTTGTATTTACATCAAGCTATTCTAAATACAACCCATTTATAGCCACAACACTCAAAATAATTCTAATAGAAAATATTTTTACAATAGGTACAAATATATCATGAAAACCAATTCCTTCTCTTTGAGCAAAACTTTTCACCGCAAGTCTAGCCTTATACCTTTGTACACCACCGATTTCATATTTGACCCAATAAATCCACTTGTTTTATGGAACCTTCTTTTTGTGGCAACTTCATCAACTCCCATGTATGATTCTTCTCCAATGATGACATTTTATCCTTTATGACCAACTCTCACTTAAGATGAGCTTTATCGCTCATGGCTTCATCATAGGACTCTGATTCTCCTGCATCTGTGTACAAAATATGTTGTACAATTAAATTTAATTTTTGAGTAGGCTTCCAGACCCTTGTGCTCCTCCTTGATTCAGGAGCAACAATTATCTCTTGTGGTGGCTATGAGTTATCAATTTTAACTTGTGCATCAGAATATTTAGAATCTGATTCACCATCATTTGGTTGATTAGCCTGTGACTCACCTGCTTATTCGATCTTCTTAGAAGATAATTATTTCACATCACTTGGAACAAATCCTTGATTTTTAATATTTGCTATCTCTTTATCTATCTCATCAAGCTTCATATACTTTTTTCTTTTGACTCCTCACTCTTTTCTTTCTTCCCATCTTTGTACTTGCACTCTTCATTGAATACATCCTAACTTCAAAACACCTTATTGTTCTCAAAATCTCACATCCGGTAACCATACTCATCACCTCTGTATTCAAGAAATACACATTTGAGGGATTTTGAATCAAGTTTCTTTCTTAATTCCCTATCAACATGTGCATATGCAATACAACTAAAGACTGTAAGAAAAGAGTAGTCAACTTTCTTACCAGTTTATACTTCTTCCGGTATTTTTCCATCTAAGATATTTAATGGACTTTGGTTGATTAGATAGATAGTTATATCCACAGTGGCACCCCAAAGATGCAAAGGGATTCCAACATGAACTCTTATGCTTCTCGCTCGCTTTAGGATGGTCCTGTTCATTCTCTTCACCACCCCATTCTATTGTGATGTCCTTGGTATTGTCTTGATCCTTCCAACTTCCCATTTTTCACAATAGGAGTCAAACACCTTATTACAATATTCTCCACTATTATCCGACAGAAGACATTTCAATCTTAAACATGTATCATTCTCAACTCAGGTTTTCCATATATTGAAAATGCTAAAGACTTCTAATTTTTTCTTAATAGTGTAGATCCATGTCTTCCTACTAAAATCATCAATGAAGGTAACAAAATAGAAATTCCCTCCAAAAGATTTACCATGGGTTGGCCCCCAAACATTCGTATGAACCAATTCCAACCTTTTGGATTTCATCTCTAAGCCATCCTTTTGTGAAGTTGACCCGTTTCTGTTTACCTAAAACACAATCTTCACAAAAATTGAAGTTAAAATCAATTATACATGTTAAAACCTTCTTGGAATGTAAGATCTTCATCACACTCTCGCTCAAGTGGCCAAGTCTTTTATACCATAAAGTTGATACACTCATTCTTCCCAGCGGCCAAAGAAACAAATGGATCTTCCTTGGTAGACAATGGGTAAAGTGTGCCCACCGCCTTCTCCTTAATTACAACCAATGCTCCTTTGCTGATCTTCTACTTATTATTTTCAAATGTGATCATATAGCCCTCTTGGTCCAGCTTGTTAACAGATATAAGATTCTTCTTCAATTTAGGTATATACCTGACTTCCTTGAGAATAAATTTACCTTCATCATACAACTTCAAATGAATTACTCCCTTACTTTCAATTTTACACTTCTGACCATTGCCGATGGTTACATATCCAAACTCACTCTTGATAAAATCACAAAACCATTCTTTGTGAGAAGTACAATGAAATGAAATACCTAAATCAACATACCATGTATCTATTTTGTAATCATCATGAGCAGATAAACAAAATTCCTCTTCATGACAATCTACAACATTAACTACATTCTTGACTCACTCAGGGCAAAACTTCTTTACATGTCCTTCATTGTCATAAATCTAACAAGTAGGCTTACCCTTAAATTTTCCTTTGGATTTAGAGTGCCCTCGGTTCTTAGGACCTCTACTTTGACTTCTTCCTCTTTCTTTACCCTTGTTTTTGTCTGCCAACAAAGTTGTGCCCGAGATGGACGATGTGCTATCTACCATGCACTTCTTCATCATCTCCTGATTCAATATGCACTAAGCACTTCATCAAACTTTAGCTGTTCTTTTGATGTATTGCTTATCGATGTAATTACCATATCCCAACTCTCCGGAAAATAACACATGAACTTTAAAGATTTAATACCTTCACTAAAGGTCATCTCTACAAATTCAAGTTGTGCCCAAAATTTATTGAAATTATTTAAATAATTAACAATAGATTTTCCTTCGGGCATCCTTAAATAAATAAGCTTCCTCAAAAAAATAACTTTTTAGAAGCTGATAACTTCTCATAAACACCAGCTAATGCCTCCATCCTTTGATGATTATTTGTTTGGAGACATTAAATGCCACTGAGTGTGTTAAACACAATCGAACTATGGCTAAGGCTTGCCTATCCAACAAGGCCCGCTCATCGGCTAACATCAATTCTGGCTTGGCACCTACAAGCAGTTGATGTAGTTGCTTCTCGTATAGATGATCTTCAATCTGCATTCTCCACCATTAATAATTTGTTCCATCAAATTTCTTAATCTTCTCAGTCTTGGAAGTGTCCATCATGGCTCCCACTAAAATTAAGATCTGATCAAATAAAAGTTCCCACAGACAGCGCCAATTATTAAGAAAAATCCCTTAAGTTGGAGATCAACAACAACGAATACAAGTTATGGAAAAATAATGCCTAAGAAATAAGATAAAACAAAACTAAAAGAACAAAGATTTAACGTGGAAAACCCTCCTTGGTTCTAGTGTAAAAAACCATGGGACAACAATGAACAATTCACTACTTCAACTAAAGATTACAACCATCAAATATATAAAGATGTACAAGAAAATTACTCACGCAACCTATATTATATAGAGATGTAAAAGAAGATTATTCGTTCAACCTATACTATTGAGATTACAAGATTTATCTCTCTCAATACTTTGTATAAGATTAAACTATCAATAATATTGATCCCTCTTCTTATCTCTATATCTCTTTTCTATTTCTTTTTTTCTCTCACATCCTGTCTTGTTTTAGAATGAAGCAAATAAGGCCATATTTATAGAGAAGCTTTGAGGCCCTTCATCTTCCATGGAACAACCAATAATCATCTCTATTCGGTATCCAGAGATTCCTTTCGTTTTTCAAGTGTAACAATGGGCTACATATAATTAATATTCATAACGACAAATATTAACAAGAAGGGGTTTGGATGCTAGGTAGGCCATCGTTGGCGTCGTTCCTCTCCCCAACTGCTTTTTTCCCTCTTCATCGGTACTCTTTTCATTTCCTTCTTCTTCCTTGTGTGATCTCATGTATGACATCTAGTTTTTATCTTACACGTTATTAGGCAATTGCAAGGTTGCTTAGGGTGGTTGTTGTATTCTTGTGGTAGAGTCAATGTTATGTTATCAACGTATTATTTCATCTCTAGTAGTTGTGCAAGGTTAGATCATGATTTCTTGATTGTGGTTTATTTAATTGTTATGCTTGGGTAAAGGGGGAGTATATTGTGATTGAGGATTTTGGTGATCTGGTTAATATATATTTAGATATACATATGTATATTGGCCTAAATAAGATAACTATTGAGGTGGTTATTGAGTAAGGAGCTTGGAAAGAGGCTTTGGGGTTTGATCTGGCTGTTTAGATTTTGACTCTATGCAATCCTATTCATCTTTATTGGGCGTTGGTTATATTTAGTGTTAAACTAGTTCATAAATTATTATCAAGTGATCCATGGTTATAACTATTTTATATAGTTCATGATATATAAACTAAATTATTAAATTATGAGCTATGATACGAATAATATAATTCAATTATAGATGAATTATCATTGGTTAATGGCATATTATCTAATTGATTGTTAAGTATAAAATTAAGTATTTATTAATAGATTAATAATTCAAATGAGTTATTAAAATATAATTGTGAGATCATCACACTTGTTGGACGGACCTTAATAACACACTTAAAATAAATAAAGTTTGAACCTTCAACGAGTTAAATAATTTAAATAATCATACGAGTGATATCCTTTAAATTTTAATATAAGTTATAGTAAATAATTAGATGTGACGATCTAACTGATCTTACGATGATTAATTATAGTTAGTGAAAAGTTAATAAATTATTGTTAATATATAATTAAGCTATTATTGACAGAATAAATTACAATCATTTCTTAATTAGAATTAAAGTGTGATATTAATTAATAGTGTAAATGATAACCTACATTTTGACTAATAAGATTTCCTTGGTTATATAACTAACGCGCCAAGGAAAATATACTAATATTAGTAATTAAATATATGCTAGTAAGTCAATAATTATTTTATTGTACGCAAAGGGTGAATCTTGATTTGAATAATTAATTAATTTAAAAAGAGGTAAGGCATTAATGCATTATCATGCTAATAAAATATTTACATCACCGGTAAAATTTTAGTTAAGTGGATAGAAATAAATTATTGGGTTTTATGAAAAGATTAGTAAATATTTGGTTATAGTTATTCGTTGACAGGTTACAATTTGAATTTATTGTTATTAACGTTTGGGTGGTTTATGTTTTAATATGATTATAAATTTATTGATTGATAAAAATTAACTTTTATCAATTTATTATTTTTCCTTATTGTGTGATATTGTTCCATGTGGCATTCATAACATTCATCTAGATCTTGTTGTGTAAGATCTAATCTAGCTCTTTTTTCTTAAACTAGAGTTTATCTTTGCTGCTCGTGTATCAGATTAGTTGTGTTGTGATTTGAGGTCTATATAACTACTTGAAATGATGTATATTTCTTTTTGGCAGTCATGGTCGGCCTAAACCCAAATTCGATTACTATGTATTAAGTACAACCGGGGGTCAAGGAATTGACTCAGTCTGACACGGGGCTGCACTTTTGAAATTATTTAAAAGATAAAATACCTACCCCCATGCCGATAGAGGTAATAGGGCGCAATGGCATAAAACAACTCATGATGCACTTGTGATACCAAGAGGGATGTGTCAATGACAAATATTGATCTATGTAGCGTATGTGAACATACATGAAATTGCAACTGGATAGGGTGGCCACCCCTCCCAGCATAATTGGAGATCCGCATAGGCTTATAATTTTTAAAAAAATTAATAAATAATGATATGAAATATATTGACTTATTTCATGTAATTATACAACTTAGTGGGTTTATCACTAATACGATTTTGTGACCGCAGGTGACCAGTTTCAGACTGAAGGTTAAGGGTGCTGTTCGTAGTCCCTTACCCATTTTGAGTTATAATTGTGACTATAGGAAACGATTTAGAGGCAGTAGAACTTGCTTTTACATAGTTAGTATGTCTTATCTTATTGTTGCATGTTATATTTAATATATCATGATTTATTTTATGATTGATAAATTCTTAAAAATATTTGAATTTCATTTTTAATTATTTTTGTTACATTATACCTCAAACATAATTACTTGTCATGTTATGATACATGTGCTTGTATTTTTATTTTTATATCTTCCATATTTTTGGATAACCCCAGGTTGGTTAAGACTGGTCGTTATCGGCTCCAAATTTAAACAAATTAGGAATTAATTGAGGGGAAATATTTGGCTTCATTCATCAAATATGTTTAATGATTGGTCAACTTAAATTCTTAAAATTATTAAAGTCTTTCTATTATTCGATTATGGAATTACAAACTTTTAAGATCATATTTGACATATGGAAACAAGATTTAACAAGAAGCAAATGATCAAAAATAATCACGAAGGATATTTATCATTTTTTTCCTGCATTTGGATGATGAAATTCCCACCAACATAAAAGACAGCATTACATAGTTTTTTTGAATTAACTAAAGACAAAAGAAGAATAACCACAACCAATTTTGTTAAGCTGTTAGCTAAAACATAATTATGTCTAGACTCTATAAGAGCCCCATAATACCTTATATAAAATTAATTAATCACGAAAATTATGTCGCCTCAAAGCCATAGCTACAAAAATCAGCCGATTCTACTTGGAATATGCCGATTTAACTTAGCGTGGTGCTGAAACGGAGTCAAAATATACGCGGATCGTCGAGGTAAAAAATTGGACTAAGAATCAATTAATTCAAGCCAATTTAAACTGATTCTCGCCCCGAGTCAACACGACAAGAATCAGCCTATTTAGGTGGGGTGGCAGGGGATGAGGCAGCTGAGGAGATCTGTCAACGGGGTGGGTTAGGGGAAACAAGGGTGGGATGGGGTGAGCATCGGGAGGGCAATGGTAGGGGGTGGGCAGGGGATGGCGACAGACAAGTAGGGGGACAAGCCACATGCGGCGAGGGATGGGGTGTGGCTTGGCGGGGTGATGGTAAGGGTAGTTTAGGTAATAAAAATTAATTCATTCCTTATTTAAATTAATAATAATAAAATAAATTTTAAAAATATAAAATAAAATACAATAAAAAATAGTCTGTTTAAAAATGATACAGGGGAAGGGGCAGAGATCAACCAATTTTGACAAATTCAAATAAATTAATTTTTATCCAATTGTATATAAATGAATCTGATTTAATTACACCAATGAAATCCGATCCGACGTTCGATTCTAACAATTACGCTCGGGGTCTGAATTAGGTTAGCTATTCTAAGCGAGCCGAATATCATTCGTTAACATTTTAGTCCGAACTAGAGTGGAGACGTTTGCCGATCTCGGAGGTAGGAGCGGCCGGGGCGGCGGCGGGATGAAGTTGGCGGGGTTGAAGACGGCGGAGAACGCCCACGACGAGTCTATATGGGCGGCGGCGTGGGTGCCGGCGACGGACGCCCGGCCGGCGCTCCTCCTCACGGGCTCGCTCGACGAGACGGTGCGGCTGTGGCAGCCCGACGAGCTTGTTCTCGCCGGCACCAACACCGGCCACTGCCTCGGCGTCGTATCCGTCGCCGCCCACCCCTCCGGGGTCATCGCCGCGTCCGCCTCCATGGACAGTTTTGTTCGTGTATTCGATGTCGATACCAATGCTACTGTTGCCACGCTCGAGGCTCCCCCTTCGGAGGTGTGGAATATGCAGTTTGATCCCAAGGCAAGTTTTGGTCTTGTTTCTGTGCTGGTGTTGTTCTGGTGGTTTTCGTTGCCTCAAAGTTGCTATCTTTTATCATTTATTTTTATGGTAGTTAGTTGGTTCTGGCCTCATTGTCCATTTTGCAAGCATTGAGAGTGCTGTCTAATTTCCCGGATTTCGGAGTATGATCAACCTGTTGACTCTGTTTCTGAAGCTAAAAATGGCTGTTTTTAAAGTTTAGGATCACACGAAGGTGGCAGAGTTGAGGTCGTTACTTACTTGCATCATGTTCTGGGCAGTTTGCAATTTGCGTTTTTCTTCTTTTTGCTGATTAATGATTGAAATACTCCTGCTTCATTTTTGGAAATGAAATAGTGTTATCTGCCGGTTTGATGTCTTAGTGCATAATTGTGTGATTTATTGACAGTGGTAAGTGTTTTACCATGTTTATTGACAAATAGGCATATCAGCGAGAAGATAGTTATTATCGGCCTTTATGTTGAATTGTATTTTGTCCTACCTGTCAAATAATTTTAGGAAGAGTTGGATTTGTCTATTGAGAGGGAAAGGTAAAATTTCTTTGGGTTCGTTCTTTGTCAGGAGAATATATGTACTTTACTCTGAGCTTTGCTTTTTTGTTTACCCGTAACTTTATATTGACTATGGGTATTGTTGTAGACTTATGCAATCTGTTAACAGGCTTGATCAATTGTTCATTACATGGTATATAGTCACGTCAAACTAGCAGAGCCTCGTTTTGGAGAGGCATAGTGTGCTAGAGTTCCATCAATCGATCAGAACCTTGTTTTGTGGGGTTGAGGATTTGCGTTATATGCACATCATATTTCTTATCTTATCACAAAATTGATAGGTGGTTCATATGTCAAACATGTTTGTTCCTTCTGCCACAAGGTTTCAATTATTGCATTTGACTATGTTTTTCTGTATATCACGTGCTTGCTTAGTGGAAACCTGAGATAAAACTGAAGCACTTATTATTGCATTAATGTTTTTAGGGTTTTCTTTGAAAAACAACACATTTGATCGTTTAACCTGTTTTGTTAAAATTGCAATGCAGTACATTGTTCATGAATTATTCAGATTCTGATGATGAAATGAGCATTACTTGCTTTGTGTTTTCATCTATTTTTAAAATTCCAATTCTACCTGCCCTTGTTTAAATTATCATTTTAATTTTCCCATACAGATGGATATACTATGTTTTTCTGGTTATTTTTCTCCACTATTGGCAACTGCTTTCGCCAAAGTTTTTTTGCACCTTCTGATAAGTTAAACACTTCTGCATATATCCTGTGTAATTTTTTACCAGCGTCAGAACATGAAATTAAAAGGAAAACTCTGGCTTATTTCATTTTGAATAGACAATAAACTAGGCTATGAAAATGTATGGTGCTTTGTGCACCTCTAAATGCATTTGCTTCGTTATCTGGAGTCTGGAGTGTGTAGAAACTGACGACTAGTGGTTATAAACTTATAAAACTGGTTTTGATTCAATGTTTACCTTTACGGCTCACAGTTTGAATAATTTATTTTAGTTCAAAAAGATGTTATGCACCGGCCCTGCTGTATGTTTGTTCCTTTTAAGTTCAGCTTTGTAGCAAACAGTTGAACATGACTGCAAGAGTTGATGTCGGCAAAGATGCTAATACATTGTAGTCTTACGTTACATTTTGTGACAAAAATGTTGCTTGCCTTATTTACTGTAAAGAAAAACGTAAAATGTTATCATATTTCATTGATTGTGTGAGCTTATACAGGTCAGCAGCTGAAAATTGCCTAATCATTAGGATCTCTCGTAGAAGGCATTTGATGTACGGCCCATCTTATATGTTTTATAGAAGTTGCAATATCTGAGTTTAGACTTTGATGGTCGGGCATTTTGCTTGCTGTTTTTCCATTTGGCTGCTGCAAAAGCTTGCTACTTGTGATGGATGATGAACGGTTTTTGTTGTCTTATAAAATTCGAAAAAGTAATAAAAACTTTTCACTTGTCGGTTCATTGTTAAAAGGTTGATTTTCTTATTTGCATTGTCAATGTACATTATGGTGGTCTTGGGTTTTGTTAAAGCTTGATATGCTGGCGTCCGCTTTGGCAAATTTTTTCTGATGGCTCATCTGATGTCATTTACTCATGGCTCTTTCTGTCTATATATATTCCAAATCATATTGCCTTCTTCCAGGGCACCATTCTGGCAGTTGCTGGAGGAGGCAGTGCCTCTGTAAAGCTTTGGGACACTGCCACTTGGCAGCTGGTTGCAACTTTGCAAGTGCCGCGACCAGAAGTTGCAAAGCCCTCTGACAAGACTGGTGCAGGAAAGTTTGTTCTCTCGGTAGCATGGAGTGCTGATGGAAAACGTTTAGCCTGTGGCTGCATGGACGGTACAATCTCCGTCTTCGATGTAGCTCGTTCTAAGTTCCTTCATCATCTCGAAGGTCATTTCATGCCAGTGAGGTCGC
The DNA here is from genome assembly GCA_033002965.1 of Piper betle. NCBI lineage: Eukaryota > Viridiplantae > Streptophyta > Magnoliopsida > Piperales > Piperaceae > Piper > Piper betle. The sequence continues at coordinate 5,293 of JAURVB010002818.1, read as the reverse complement.
TTGTCTACTCACCTGTGGACTCCCGGTTGCTCTTCTCCGCATGTGATGATGCCCATGTTCATATGTACGATGCCGAAGGGAAGAGCCTCGTTGGGGCGATGTCGGGTCACGCAAGCTGGGTACTGAGCATCGATGCTAACCCAGATGGTGCAGCAGTCGCAACTGGGTCGAGTGACCGGACTGTGAGGCTGTGGGACTTGAGCATGAGAGCTGCCGTGCAGACAATGACAAACCACAGTGACCAGGTTTGGGGAGTGGCCTTTCGACCTCCTGGTGGCACTGGCGTGCGTGTTGGTCGGCTTGCTAGCGTCTCTGATGACAAGTGCATTTCTTTGTACGACTACTCTTGAATGTACATCTGATTTACTCGAATAATTGCCTGTTTGAACATCGTGATCCGTAACTTGCTTGTTTTCAGTATTATCAACGTGCAAGACATGACAAGTTTATGCATGTACAAAAAAAAGTGTTGGGGAAGCTCGGATGAATTTTTTGCTGTGATTGCTCAACTCATTACCTGCAAACATGATAATTAATTTATATTTTTCTCCAATTTATATGTTAAATAATTATTTTTTTATTGGGCACTTATCTTTTATTTGTTCGTTTATTTTATCTTAAAAAAACGAACACATCCAACGAATTCAATAACGACTCCATGCAAATGGCCATCAATATCGCCGCCGCCGGCCGCCCGTTAGCCGGCGGCCCCGTCTCCCCGACGCCGACGGCGGACCGCCGCCGCGTGCGAATGTCCGCCGCTGGCCCCCCGTCTCCGCGGCGGTTCGCCGTGCTTCGGACGGGCCGCGCCACCGACTACACCGAGCGGACGCACGGCGGCTACGGCCGCATGCTGGAGCGCCTCCTCCGCGACGGCGGGGAGGAGTGGGACATCTTCTCTGTAATCGACGGCGATTTCTCCTTCGAGGACCGTCTCCACTCCTACGACGGATTCGTCATCACCGGCAGCGCCGCGGATGCGCACGCCGACGACGTCCCGTGGATACTTCGTCTGTGCGGCGTCCTCCATGCCCTCCACCGCGACGAGAAGAAGATGCTCGGCGTCTGCTTTGGGCACCAGGTGTGGCAAAGTTTTGATTTTTGCGGCTAGTTTGTTTCAATTTTGAGATGGAAGACTTTGAAGTATGATATCGCTATGTAAAGCTAGGTCTTGGCGCGGGCGCTGGGTGGGAGAACAGGAAGAGCCGAGGTCGGGTGGGAGCTTGGCGTGAAAAGTCTTCGTCTTGATAGGGAAGCAATTTCGGCGCTATATGGAGTGTCGATCGATTCTCCTCTCTGTGTTATTGAGAGTCACCGTGATCAGGTACCATATTGATCCAAGGATACTCTGTTATGTGAGGACCAACTTGTTTATATGATGCAGGTAGTGGGGATGAGCTTGCTACTTGGTGTTTGTTTTTGCATTATGGGGTGTTGAAGTAGGTTTTGATGTCTGTTGGATTGCTCTTGATTTATGATTTCATTTGCCGAGTAAATTTTGACACATACTGAGAAGAGAAAAAATAATGAGACAGACTTTTGATTCTTTTAAGGATTTTCATGCATCTGTTGAAGTAGGTTTTGATGTCTGTTGGATTGCTCTTGATTTATGATTCCATTTGCTGAGTAAATTTTTAAACATACTGAGAAGAGAAAAAGAATGAGACAGACTTTTGATTCTTTTAAGGATTTTCATGCGTCCTCAATATTGTTTATTATAAGATACATATGAAGTATTTCACAGTATAAACTCATTTAAATACTTTCTAATGGTCTGCTTATCTTTCTTGAAGAACGAAGATCTAATATAACAATAGCCACTATATAATTCTCATATGAAAATTAATGCAAGCTTCTCTTCTTTTGGAAATAAAATGCTTCTCCATTTTGCCCCAAGGCAAATTGGTTTCTTTCCCCTCTTGTTAGCTTGCTAAAACAGATAGCACTGCTCGCTTCTTCTAGTTTTAGTTGGTGAGATTGTTAGCAGTTCAAACATCAATGGATATCATATTTATAGTGATGGATGTTTGTTCTCTTGATATGGATTTTTAGAGTTTGTACAATTAGGAAATCTGATAGGACTACGTTGATTTCCATTTTCTTGTCTACACAGAAAAAATACTGATTGTTGATACAGAAGGTTTGTGGCGGTTTTTTGCTATTGTGAGAAAAGTATGGTTGCATCTTGCATGCCCCTGTTTAAACTTGAGTATAATATATTAGGGCCGAAGAATATAGGATTATAAAACTTGTTCAAATGCAGTAAATGGTTATTCAGTTGTTGTAAGTTTTAAGATCTGAATCATATAAATCAGGTATCATCTATGCCTCCTGGTGCTGTACTTATAGCTTCTTCAGAAAAGACACCTATAGAAATGTTTTCAATCGGGAGGAATGTTCTTGCAATGCAATGTCACCCCGAATTCTCCGAAGATATCATGGTTGACATTATACAGAGTCGTCTATCCTCGAATGCTATAAGTGTAAGATGATTTTCTTCCTGTCCTCTGCCTTTTTTCTTCTGACCTTCTACTCATGTAAATTGTTTGTGCCATGCCTTTTTTTGGCCTCGCTGAATTATTTGACTTATAATTAATTGTCTGATTTTAACATATTGTGTTACAAATTACAGGTGGAGGTGGCCAGCGAAGCTATTCAGAGCTTTAAGGAGAACAGAGTGAACCCCGAGCCGGTGAAAGATTTATGCAAGATTTTTCTGAAAGGGGACAGTAAGAAGATTTCTGTTTCTTAATGGTAGAGATCATCAGCACCTAACAGATTGAATCGCACTCTTCTAGATGTTTATGATGATTTGCAGAAGATTGGCCGTTTCACTTGTCAGCAAATTCATTAACCTCTCCTGTTAGCATCAACAGATTGATTATCTTGCCCTTCTTCATTTCAAGATTTCCCTTTCTCATTCAAAGCGAACGTTGGACAAATACAACGAGAAACACCATCCAAAAAATCGTTGTGCAGTTCTTATGGTCTACGAATACAACAACTCGAAGATCCAAGTTGAACTGTGGCTATTGAAGAGGTGCGAAAGAAGCAAGAGTAGTCCCCCCGGCAAAGCCTGGATTAGAGCTCAACATTACTTTCTTCTATGTTGTCTTTAAAGTTCAAACTATTTGATGATGTATTATAGTCTTTGCAAATTGAGTTTTAAGGAACATATAAACTCTTTGCTATTAGTTTTCACAATTGATTCATGCTTTGACCCAAATGGATTTTGGGTATCGAAGTTCCTTAGTCAACACATAAGCTCTCGCATGTTTTCAAATCCTCATAAAGCTTATATGTGTGAATTATAACTCTGAGAACCCCTTAATTCAAGCATTTAAACGAGTTAAACCTTGATCAAAGCCAATCGAGTTGAGGTGGACTATTTGTCTTTTGCAAAGACTACAACTTATGGAAGAACCAATTAAATATCGTGCTAAAAAACAAGCGGAAATTTTTAGTTGAGCACTGCATTTAATTGAATCTTTACTTTGAGAATAAGAGGATTAAAAATGTATATTAGGACATAAGATAAGATTAATAATTTAATCATATTCAAATCTATTAGCAACTGTGATTAACCACTTCACCTTGAAAGCTCCAAAGGCATCTCACTCTTGAGGACCGGCCATGGCTTCCCCTGCTCCTGCTCTACCACTCTTCCGGCCATCAGATGGCGAAAAGGTCCGTGCTTTCTCCGCTCTGCTCGCGGCTTCGCTTCCAGCCAGACCATGCCCAGTCCCGCTACTTCCACTGTCCTGCCGTCTGGTCTGGAGATGGAGGTCATCTCCCCCATAAAGGGAAGCCGCCTCTGGTTTTTGTGCATGGTAGCTTCCACTGCGGCTTGGTGCTGGGCGCCGCATTGGTCGCCCTTCTTCTCCGAGTTTGGGTATGATCGCTTATGCCCTCAGTTTGCTTGGGCCAGGTAACTCTTGCAGGCTAATTCACTGTCTTTTCTTTCTTTCTTTGAATCGTTCAGATGTTGCTTCCGATGGTGATGATATTGAATGAGCAGCGTAGAGAAATGTCGGTTTTCTTTTTGCTTTAAATGATTGCGGTTCTCTAGAAGTTGTTTTTGGCAAGGAAGGTAAATCTCATGGTGGAAACTACTATTTGATTTTCTTTTTCCTGTTAGTTGCTTCTTATCTAGATTTCTTTTGTTGGTTTTGTTGCTCATTGAACTGTATAAAGTGGAGGGGAATGTCTGTTATTCTTTATATTTTTTTTATTTGAATTGGTATGTTGTTTCTCGTCGTTCTGAGTTCAATTTCAAGGGAGTCTTGAATTTTTAGTAGAGGCTATAAAGGGTTTGCATTAGTACTTCTGGAGTGTGCTTTTACAACATTGTACTGGCCAGTTACAAATTACAATTGATGCCACTTTTTCTTGATTGATAATGTATTCGTCATGAATGTGAGTGTGAACTCTTTTTTTTTTTAGTGATAGATGGAAGATATTTAACATGCTTCCACGATAGTTATCTTTGACATTTGCAACTTGATGAATAGAGGTTTGAAGATGAACTTCTGCCATTTTTGGTGATTCATGTATTGGATACCTTTTATTTGCGCGTCATGTCTTTTGTTTGCTAAGCGATACTCCTTCAGAAGAAGTAAGCTGGTACTCTTCAGCTACTTTACGCCCCTCTAGTTGGTTACTCTACTCATTTTGTTTTCTCTTTTCTTTGCATCTTTCTCTGGTTACATGATCTTCATTCTTTCTCAGGCTTGCTGGTAGACTCATTTCTATTGATCTGCCTGTTCATGTTCACTCTATTATAATTGTTTTGTGCCAAAGTGTATTGATGTTTTGGCAGTTGCAGATGCTGAAGAAACACGCACAGTACTTGCAGGAGCAGTTCTCATCTCTTCCGTGCTTCCCTCTACATGTGCCAGCTGCCATCCTGCCTTCAATTAAAGTCCATCTTCATAAATATCTTTCTTTAAAAGAATGTTAATGCCTTGTTTTGGATTTATTAAGTGGACTGGTTTGGCGTTTTTTGCTATGAAAGCCACTCTGACTGCTTACAAGGTATTGTTTTCTCTTGGCTGTAATGGCTAGTACATGTTATGTTTGGTTACTCAAATATACAAGGAGGAAAGCTAATCCTTCTGTACCATTTTTTTTTTTTAAATCCATTTTGGTTCTTTCCTTTGGTGTCTGCCCAGCACTAAGCGGAACATAATTTTATTGAGAAGCTTGGCCTCTAGTTTACACTCTGGTGTGCACGTACCCCTAGTAAAAGTTTTCTTGGATAGGGACCTAGTACAAGTTTCTCTCACAAAAGTAG